>WAAG01028362.1:8809-30286 GCA_013390105.1 Tichodroma muraria | reverse complement strand
CCATGTGCCTCAGTGCCACATCTTCATGTCTGGCAAGTGCTGCGGTTTTCTGAGAGGCTCTTCTGTGTCCTGCACAGACAGGGACCTGCTGACCATGCTGGTGATCTGTGCTCAGCTCTCTAAAACCACCTTGGATGGATCTTTCTCAGCTCCATCTTGTCTTGCACCAATTATTTCTCCTCTGTCCCCCTCCCTCCATCCCGATTTGTACTTTCCCAGCTTACATACCTAAAAGAAAACAAAAATATGGCCAGACTTAACAACCCTCCATTTCCAACCACGTTTGATTCTAATTTCATGACTGCTCATTTCAAAGCTGTTTAGTGTGCCACTGTTGGTTTGTATGGTTGTAGTTTCTCAGTCACTGTTTTGCACCACACTGCATCCCTCTCTGAATGTGTCACATTTGGCACTAATGCTTTAAGAATAACATGTACATATTTCATCTGTTCCTTTAGATTGCCAAAGGCTTTTCACAGAGGAATCAGCTTCACTAAAAATAGGGAGTGGAGTGACCTTTATGTGGAAATGTTGTGGTGGAAACAGGCAGGATCTGCTGATTCCCAGCTAGTTCCCAGTTACAGGTTGGAACTCTAAATCCCATGAACAGAAACTTGGTGAGAACAAATGTAACTAATTATTATGAAACTCCGAGTTGCCTGTATGTTCTGGTTTTCCTCTAGAAAACAATGCAGTTTGAATGTTTAAAGTTAGTTAATTCAGTCCCCTCTTGAGCACTTTGATGGAAGGGCTGGCTTCAATCTGGTTACATCTGATAGAAAGGGCTGAGGACAACGATAGAAAACAATTAGTTCTTACTCATTTAATCTTGGGATCCAGTGGGATAATGAGTTTCTGTTTTCAAGTGGCTTGGTTGCTGTGCTGGATGACAGAGTAACAATGGCACAGGCTGAACACAGGAATAAAAATCCATTCATGGATCTACAGAGGGGCTACAAGGTGCAGCTGTGCAGCCCTTTCTGCTGGCCAATGTAAAATTCAAAGAAATAAAAACTCTGCATGGCACAGTCCCCTCCATGCATGTACAAAACTGAGTGAATCCATCTGTTCCTGTGAGATCTTCAGCTCCAACACTCAGAATCCAGAGGGAGCAGGGGATGCACTAATTGCTGGGCTTCGGCTGAGAGCAAGCAGGATCAAAGAAATTATCTGGAATAAGGATGGAAATGTGGAACATTGCTGTAATTTTAGATATTTGTTTTTATATCAACCACTTCAATTTTTTTCCCCCTCTCTGTGTTTTGGTTTTGTTTGTGTTGTTTTTTTGGGTGGTTGTTTTTTGGTTTTTTTTTTAATTAGGAAAGATTCTCTCATTTCTTTCTCTCTTTCCCTTGGGCAAGAAGAAATACAGAGAAATGCAGTGAATGTCAATGCCTCCCTTCTGATCTCTCCAGTGTCTCCAGGGCCAGAATCAGAAATACCACAGGAAAACCATAATTAATTAACTTAGTGTTGCCTTTTGCCCAACCTGGAAATGAAACTTGAGATCATTTTAGTAAGGAGGTCATATAAAAGAAGATCTTTATTTGAAGGCTTTCANAAGGAGGTCATATAAAAGAAGATCTTTATTTGAAGGCTTTCAGGAGCACTTATGGAGCAATGTCCACAAAAGCCTATCCCCAGGGGTGAGCACATTTTTATAGGTTTTAGGAAATTAGTGTAATTGATAAAAAACACCAGTTAGGAGCACAAGTGGTGAGGCAATTCCCCCCCAGGTCAAGACCCCTCTCTGGAGTCCCCCCTTGGCACTAGCTGTACCTTGTCCATGAAATGTATCTCCAAGAGTTGTTCTCAACCTTGGTTCCCAGTGATGCCTTAAGCTTTAGCTTTCCTATTTTCCAGGTTCTGCACTGCATTAGTGTGTGACTCTGAGCTTCATATAAAATGTCAGCAAGTTCTCCCCACAGTTCAGTCCAGTCAGACAGAACAATCCTTCCCAGCCCCAGAACCAAGGGCACCGCTGCAGCTTCAGGCCCAAAGAGTGCAGACAGCAGGGAATGGAGGAGAGAATCTGGGAGATGGGACTGCAGCACCTGGAGCTGGAATTGGACAATCAACCCCAATATGGAAATGGGCCAGAACTGATAAAAGTGTGAAAATTTGTGACTCAGAGTCCATCTTGGACTTGGACCCATCTTGGGTCCATCTTGGGTGCAGCCTCAGCCAGGCTCTTGCTCTGCCCAAGGTGTATCCTGTGAAGGCCTTTTAATAAATCCCTGCTTTACTCCTTTAACACTGTCCAGCCAGGTTCCAGGGAGCCTCTCCAGGCATCACCAGGAAGAACCAAGATAGCACTGGGGTCTTGTACCCCCTGGGCTGGGAGCTCTGGAATTTGTTTTGTCTTTCTGCTTAGGGAAAGGCCATGGAAAATTACTGGGAAAACTAGCTACTAATATAATAGGTGACACAGTTACAAATACATGTGTGAAGAATACAGAGAACATATAAAAGAAAAAAAGGCAAAACCCAAACATCACCATAGAGGTATATTTAGTAGCAGTCACTGACTGATTGCAGCGTGGCTGTTCGAAACTCCACGTGTCACTCACAGAACACAAGAGTGGTCCTTTTAACCACTAGTGGGGGCCCAGCTTCTGTTGACAAAAAAAAAAACAAAAAAGAGAAGATTTTATCCCATTCACATTGTCAGATTTGGCAACAGATATTTTTGGCAGTTACAGAGAAACACCCCTAAAACTCACTCTGGATTTTCCCCCAGGTATTAAAAGTCACCTGTGGTTATGGGGATGATTTTATCTTCCTGTAGGTACCTGCAATACTCCAAGCAAGCAAAGTCACCAAGCCATTCCTAAGAGGAATTTCTGAGGAGCTTCACAAATGCACAGAACATCATGCCTGCAATTATCAGGAAAAGCACAGTTTATATTAGCAGGGAATTTGAAGGAAGTTCAGCTGGTGAAACACATTCACTTCTAAAACTAAACTGTAATATCTCATGTTTTGTCACATTCTAAATTAATTGTAAGTGAGAAAATGAAGGGAAAAAAGAAATCCAAAACAAAACCTGGAAACACATTGTTTTTATTAGAGCTTTAGAAAGGTGCTTTTTGTGTTTCAGGGTTGCTTTGACACATTGAGTATCAATTGATGGTTTGCATTAGAGCTTGACTTTATGACAAATAAGTTTGGTCCATTTGCATATTGGGGGTTAATCTTCCAATTACAGCTTTAGGTAATGAAGTCATTTACCCCAGGTTTGCTCCCCCTCCATTCACTTTTGTTTACAGTTCTGGGTGCCAGGGGCAGTGAGGTGTCCTTGATTCCCAGGCCTGGAGAGGAATTGTTGTGTCTGACCAAAATGGGGCGACAGTAGCTAGCACTGTACATGGAGTTTAGAGCTATGCACTAAAGGATTGCAGGATTACCAATCTATGGAAAATATACAAGCTAAAATCCTAAGGCATCAACGTGAAATAAATGAAATGGATGATCCATAGATGTTGCAATAACAGTATAAGCTGATTTTGCCAAATTGCCATGGGAAGCCTGGAGCTGGTGCCACAGGGACTCAGCCATTCCTGCAGCTTTCCTTGGCTCCAGCTCATGGCCAGAGTGGCTTTGCCATTTCCCAGCCACTTGTCACCTCTGCACACCTGGACTGTGCCCAGCTGGTGCCACTTAGAGCTTGGCCTAAGTTAAAGCTGGCCCTAATGCTTAAACAAAGAGAAATGCTATGGTTTCAGGCTCTTTCTGTCCATTTAAAATATAGTCTCTCAATTTTAAGCAGGAAGAAAACCAACCCTTCAGCAAATATTTCTCAGTGATGGATGAAAAGGCTCCCAGCAACTGGATGTGTTCAGTTTTCTCCTCCTTGGCTTGGATCACACAGCTCTTAATTAAAATGTTAAATATTAATGTGATTTCTTTGGCATATCAGAATTTTTTTCCTGGCTAGGGTTGTGTGATTTCAGGCACCCTGGAAATTTCTAGTCCCTTCTGCCTCACCTTATCTTAGGGAACACTCTGCAAATTCTAATTTACCTGATACTGGACAGGTACAATCCAAGGGGAGGGATACAGGTAAATAATGTCAGAGCAATTATAAACTAATTGTATTTTAAAAGATAATTCACTTTTTGAGTATAGGACACATATAAATGTCATCTACAAGTTTTTGCATTAACCAGCTCACTCAATCTGCTGATCCAGACTATTGTACAGAAGAATCTCTATTTTCTCTAATTTTTGTGATTCCAGCGGTGCTGGAAAACACAATACAGCTTAAACACAACAATAAAAGGGGAAGCACACCACGGACAAGGCATGTGGAAGTGGAATTGTTAAATGTCATCTTGGGAGATTTTCTATGATCAGTGGAAATAGCTGACTTTATTAACTGGCATACAGAAAAAGAAGAATTAGCTTGCTTAAACCCATAAGGATGTGGTTATCCACATTTTCCCTCTTCCTTCATCACTGTTTCCTCCAGGTTTGTACAGTACACTGTGGATTTCCCTTTATCCATGTAACTCATTTGCTATGGTCGACACACAATGGCAGTTAATGCAATGCATATTCCCAGATAATTTGCACATTTGCAAGGAACTAATTTTGTCTCAAAACAAACAATTTCTTCCATGGATGTCAACAGCAAGAAGTAGACTTGTTCCAGTCTTTGTTGTGAATGATGGGGAGCTCAGGGTAAAGAGCTGCGGTGGGAAGGCTGTGGCTGGAGGAGCTGTGGGTTATACTGGTGCCATCCCCAGCACCCTCACTCGGAAATCGCAGGCAGTTAAAAACAAACAAACAAACATAAATTATAGCTTTGAATGTTAAAGAGTGCTGAACATGAGCTAAGCAGAGCACTTAGAATCATGGAATCACAGACCCTCCTGAGCTGGAGGGACCCCCAGGATCACCCAGCCCAGCCCTGGCCCTGCCCAGACCCCCCAGCACCCCCACCCTGGGCACCCCTGGCAGCGCTGGCCAAACGCTCCTGGAGCTCTGGCAGCCTCGGGGCCGGGACCATTCCCTGGGGAGCCTGGGCAGTGCCAGCACCCTCGGGGGCAAGAACCTTTTCTTGAAATCCAGCCTGACCCTCCCTGGCACAGCTCCAGCCGTTCCCTGTCGCTGTCACGGAGCAGAGATGGGAGCTGCCCCTCGGGAGGAGCTGCAGCCCCGGTGGGATCTGACCTCAGGCTCCTCCAGCTGAACAGACCAAGTGTCCTCACCAAGCTGCTCCTCACGGGCTTCCTCGCAAGGCCCTCATCCTCCTCCTGTCCCTCCTTTGGACACTCTCTAACAGCTGTAGATCTTGTTTATATTGTGGTGCCCGAAACCGCCCCCAGGACTCGAGGTGGGGCCACCCTAGAGCCGAGCAGAGCGGGACTGTCACCTCCCTCAAGCCGCCCGATGCACCCCGGGACACTCAGAACCAAAGCCAGGGTTTGTGCTCCTCAAGGTCCTGCCCAAGCTCTGATTTTCATCCTAATTAGCATTTAAATCCTTGTTATTGTGCCCCCATCCTTTCCTCATAGTGTGTCCCTGGGTTTCAACATTTCCTCAGGCAGTGCCATTGTCAGGACTTTTTTTTCCCCACTTCTTTCCCTCTTCTACTTGTTTTATTTTAAAATAAAATTTGCTGTGGACAGACACATGCTCTTTTCTTCTTTGCCTCCCCAGACTCTAGTCCTGGCTATGCTTGCAGAGTCTGCCTGGGATCTGGGATGTAGCCAGCCTCATCCCTGGTCCCCCAGCTGGAGGTGGGAACCCTGGGCTGTCCTGTCACAGCAGCTGTGTATTCCCGTGGGATATGGTGTGGACAAATGGAACAGAGGGGATCTGCAGATCTAGCCCTGGTGATGGAAATGTGACCATGATGTAGCAACACTGTCTCACCACTTTTTTAACAGCTCTGGGGCATCCTGGATGGACCCTGGAGCTGGTTCCTTGTCCAGGGCTGCTGATGGATCCTCTTTGCACCCTGTGGGACTGTAGCTTGCTAGTGAGGGCGTGGCTTGCACCGGGGCCACCCTTGGCTTCTGGCTTGTCCCCCTCCCCGGAAAGCCCCATTCTTGCTGCTTTCTGATGCATCTTGTTGAAAAACCCTCATTTTGGAGTCCCAGTAAATTATTGCTAGCTTCCTGTAGTGTTACAAGCTGCCTTCTGGCTTGTGCTTGCGTGGAGCACGAGCCCACAGCAGCTGCTTTGGGATGGAAAACAGAAGAGCAGAGACACAACAGGTGTTCTGTGACCAGTGCCTCTCTCTGGCCCTGCAGCCAGCAGGGTGGCAGCTGTAGCAGAAGACAGCTGAGATGTTTCGTGGTTCAGCTGCCCTGAAGCTCATTCTCTCTAAATGATTGGTTCAGCTTCAGGCCATGCTGCTGCTGCAAGGGGAGCAAGGATTCAAACTGAGCATCTCCGGGGGGAAGGGGGGTGTGATGCCAACAATCAGAGGTGCCACCTGGTCACACTGTCGCTGCAGAAGGGCTTTGAGCCCCTGTCACCGAGCCTGTGCTGGGTAAGGACGCGCTCCCAGAGCTGAGCTTGCAGGAAGTGTCACTCAGCCACTGAGGCAATGCTGAGTTAGTCCAGAGCATCCCCACAGCAGTCTCAGCACTGTCTGCCTGATGCAGGGTGCTGGGAGAGCCACAGGAACCCCCTGCCTGCACAGGGAGGAAGAGGAGGAGGCCTGGGATGACCAGACCTCAAGCCTCAAGCTCTGCACTGAGTGTCTGCACTGAGTGTGTAGATGAAGCATTTACCTGAGACTGATGAAGCAAAACTTACAAAGAATACTTTTCTGAATGATGAAAGATCACTTGATTATGTGGCCTGAAAGAGGTGAAAGAAAGAAAGGAATGATACTAAAGAAGTAGGGAAGGTAACTATGATATGGTCTGAGAATGGAATGGGTGCTTTGAATTTTCAGTGTTATTAAAGGTATTTAAGATAAAGGAATTAAAGTATGGAAAAGGCATAAAAAAGCCACGAGAGAAAAAAAAAAAAATCCAAACCCAAACCCAACAAAAACCAAACAATATGAAAACAAAGATGACTTCCAAGAGAAGAATACTCAACCCTAGACCATAAAGTACAATTGCAGTCCAGACAGAAAGCACCCTAAATACAGAGAGAGTCTGACTTAGAAATCATAAATGGAAACAACTGTCTAAATTAAAGTTCAGTAGGATAAAGGACAGTCTAAATCTTAGAAAAATAAAGTCTTTCCATAAAGTGACTCTTAGTGCGCCAGGGTAGTAAGCTCAGCTCTTACACTTATAAAAAGTGACATTTATAGTTCCAAGGTGATCCCTTTACTGTGGTATTTTGGAGTTGTTTGCCATGTAATTAGGAGTGCACACATTTTTCTGCTCAGCTTTTAAAAGCAGATATTTTATAGCACATTCTCTCTACTTTCAGCACTCATTGCTTCCTGATGCTCTGAACGTGGCTCCGAGCTCCCTGGTGCTCAGCCCTGCTGCTATGCCCCTCACACAACGTTTGGAAGTCACTGAGCTCTTCTGTCCCACATGCCAGTAACTCAAAACCAGATCAGGACTGCTGTCCTCGTGAAACCTCAGGTTCCTACAATAATGCAAGGGAGGAAAATACCAAATCTCTTTGTTAGGCTTCTTATTCCCATCATTTTTGGCAAATTTTAAAGGCCATAGAGGTTTCCTGTGAGAAAGCAAATGAGAACCTGTCTCCACTTAACTCAATATAAATGTTATTTTAAATACCTTCACTAAACTCAAACAATTCCCTTGTGTGCAATGCAAATCCCAGAATTGTGGGTTCTCAACTTTGGCCTTTCTGTGGTGTAGACAAAAAGAAGCAGCAAATTTAGAGGAATGAAAGTCTCCTTTAAAAGGAAGCCCTGTGAAAGCACGAGATTCTTCCAGAATGTTATTTTATTGTTTTTGCACTTTGGAGTTTATGAACATGTCAAAACTAATTTTCAAAGCTGCTTTGGCCATACCCAGTTCATCTAGGGCTATTTTATTTTGCTTCTATCATGGGATGCACAGGAAGAATTCAGAAATTCAGTTAAGGAAATGACTGGTGTGGCCTGCAGTTGCCTTTGGACACTTGTACCTGATGCAGGAGTGAGGACTTGAGAGACATCTGGGCAAGCTGCAGCAGATGAATCTGTTAACACAGAAATGTAACTCTGTCTAGAGTACATGGATTACAGGGGTTAAGGTAACTTTAAGAAATCCAGATTTTTCAAGATTACATGCCCAAATCCCAAGCTAAAATTATTAATCACAAAAGAGACCATGAGTACTGAAAAAAGAGATACTTTGACTTTGTAGAATGAGCTAAACAACTTAGCACTGAGGAAGAAGAGTGCAAGAAGTATAAAAGCATTTAATAAAAGAAAGCTTTGTTTTGGTTCCTATTTAGTGTCTGTCCTGCTGATTTGTTTGTCTGAATCAGAGACAGAGGGAAAAGTAATCAGAAAAGGTTACCTAAGGGATTTTATTGAATTGTTAACAGCATTAACAATTAATTGCAATTCCTAATAGCAAAAATTATAAGGGCAATCTATAGACCTGATGAGAATCTGGTTTTCCCCTTTCAGATGAGGTGATGATAAGCCCTAACCCCGCAGTAAAGGTTTTCAGTGTGTTATCCAAGCTGTTGATCGGTCCTACATAAAGACACCTGGACCTACTCCTCCTGCAGCCTGGAGGCCTCAGGGGGTGTAACTTCCCACCAGGGTTTCCTCCCCGATCTGCAAAGTACTGCTGTGTTTCCATCTTCTGCCCCTAAGAGGACTGACTGCAGTCCTGACAGAGAAAAACACCAAATCCTTGGGCTTTAGCATAGGGGTTTCCCCATGTTCAGGAGAATTTTCAGATTCTTGTGCCCATATTCTTTCTGGGATGCAGGGAGTACTGCCTGGGGAAATATTCCTGCATAAACGAGACTGAAGATATTTTTTTTTATATCACAGAGAACCAGAAAAATAGGACATAAGAGCAGTTGTGTTCAAACCAGGTCTCTCTGCAGCACCCAGATTTTCACTGAAGAGGCTCCTAATTGTGTGCAACTTCTGTCAACAGCTCCCTGTCAAAAGGAAGGATGAATGGAGGGTACTTAATGTGCAGCAGGGATGATCAATTCCTTAAACATGGATCAGGGTGATGTTGATGCCTTCTCGAGGCTGACCTGGAGCAGAGACTGGACAGGGCAAAAGGATAAAGCAGGGATTTATTAAAAGGCCTCCATGGGCACACCTGGGCAGCACCAGAGCCCAGCTGGGTCACGCCCAAGATGCACCTGAATGGTCACAGAATGGACCCGATCACAAGGTCCCACACTTTTATAAGTTCTGGTTTATCAGCATATTGGAATTAATTATCCAATTACAACTTCAGGTTATGAAGCTCCATCCTCCTTGTTTTTTCTTCTCATTCCACCGTTGTTTTTGTTCCTGGGCCTGCAAGTTGCATTGGTTGTCCTTGGTACCAAGCTAGAAAAAAAATTATTTTATCTATTAATAGATAGATAATAGATAGATATTAATAGATTTTTCTGATACTATTTATCAGTGAAGAGAGCTTAGTAGCACTTAATATGAAACCCAGAATTACACCCTGAAACAGCACAGAATCTTAAAGATATGAATGCTAAAACTTAAGGCATCAATGCCAAGATGATTTTTTGTCTTTTCTTTCATATACCTTTTGTATACCTTCTATGTATTCTCAGTATTCTTAGCATGCATACTTGTAATTCCTTAAGTCTGATCACTTAGCACAGTCCTGGTATTCTGCTAGGCCAGGAGACCAAACATCCTGAAGGCCTCGTAGCAGGAGGCCGGAAAACCCTACTCTATCTTGGGAAACCAAGGTCCTGTCTAGAACATATCCTGTAAACTGGGCATTTGGCCCATCCAGGGGGGAATTCCTTGGGATAGGAGGATATCACGCCATTCATCCAGGCCTCCCATTGGGCATCCTTGTTAGATATGCTGATTTGGAAGGTCTGTAAATTGAGTATGAGATCTGGTGTGTGCGTGCGTTGCGGCACATCCCGCCTCGGCCAAGGGGTGCACCACCAGGGTCCTGATGAAAATACCCAGGTAAAACCCCTTAACCCTTAACCGTGTCCGGCTCTCAGTTTTTTAAGACCAGGAAAAGGCATCAAGGGGACGTCAGTGGTTTGTGAGGCATCACAGTCCCTGTGCCCACAGCATCACAACACAGTGGAAAGGCAGGAGTTGTACTGGAAAGAGGGAGCAGCTGGATGGTGTAAAACAAATGTGGAACAGACCTGCCCCTCCACACGGTGCTCAGGCCTTGGTGCAGGGAGAGAGCCAGTGCTGCACACTGAAAGAAGAAAATGGGGGGCTCTGAAAGGGTGCAGGAGAGATTAGTAAGGGCTCTTTCAACAAGGAGACTGGGACCTAAAGAGCTGCACTCCTGGTTTAGAGGAACTGGAAGTACTCCAGTGAATGAACCCTGCAGCCTTGGTTACTATTTGGCTGCTGTAAAAGTAGAAGGGGTTGAGCAACAGGCCAAAATGTGAAAATACCACATTATTTTCAACACTTTCAAGGTATTTCTGGATCTATAAAAATGTCAGTTCTTCAGACTTTCAGAGAAGAGACTGATAATCCTGCTGATCTGATCCCAAAAGAATTAAAAGCTTCAGCTCAGCAGTTAAGTCCTTTAGGCAGAACCAGATGTGTTGTGTGCTGTTAGGTGAGGAGAGGGAGCTCAAGGCGTGACCCGGCGAGCCCTGCCAAGGCAGTGCTACTGCTTCTGCCCCAGCAGTTGTAAAACCTCAATTAAATGCAGCTCCTGCGGTAGCAAATGGTCAGAGTGCCATGTGAGCTTCAAAAGCAAGAGCAGAAACAGAAAAGAAAGGGGGGAAATTATCGAAAGGAGCACAAGTCCAATGAAAGCAGAGAAATATATTTGTGATTGAAAGCTTCTGTTTGTGGTCTTTCAAATAAGAGCTGGACAGGGTCCTAATTATAACCAGGTGGCATCTAAAACAACTTTAGTAGATGGCCTGACCCCAGAAATGTGTCCATTTGTCTACCCTTAGGGTGTGTAGATTTGGAAACAGCATGGGATGTATTACAAGGTCTGGGGCAGGCAGGAATAGATTGAAATAATGAATATAGCAGAAAAAAAAAAGAATTGTGAGGAAAAGGAATAGCCTTTGTGGCTATAACTCCCTGACATGTTCCCTTGGGGAAGGACAGAAAGAGAGGGTGCCTGGGAAAAAGGAAAAGTGTAAGACTTTGGGGAGTTTTAGATAAATAATACAGGAATAGATCTGCAACAGGAGAAACATCAGCTCAATATGGAAATGGCCTTGAGGGATGGGGGAGGATATAAGACAAGGCTTCAGGATGTGTCCTACTTGATCCCTGGGCAGAGATCAGGTTGCAAAAAGGGAAGGTGAGCCCAGGGCCTCCATCTTGTCAGGTGTGGATGACACAGGTGCTGGAAAAGCAGGTGAGGGACTGGATCCTGCAGGTGCAGGGACTTCCCAGGGTGTCAGGCAATTAAAGGGATGCTGCTGGGTGCTGGTGTGCCCACCAGCACAGGGAATGCAGGGCATCTGGATTCCCACTTCCAGCATGTGGGGCCACCACAACAACCATGGATCTGCTACTGGGTGCACAGCAAAATCCAAAGGATTTGGCCTACTGAACTACACATCAGCTTCAGAAGAGGACTTAGAATATCTTGTGCACAGCCTAATGCTACTGCCAGAAGAGTAGGAACAAGACCTTCTGCCTCCAGCCTTTTTGTGGTAAACTGAATTAATATTGGGTTTAGCAAAGCAACATCCTCATCTTCTGTCACAGAGGAAGTTGAAATACCCTTGGCCACAGTGGAAAGCAGGGAGCCCACCCAGAGAGGCTCCTTAGAGCAAGGACTGGTGGTGGACAGTGCCACATTCCTGTAGGGATCCTGTTTAGCATATCCTGAAAACAGCTGCCAGGGCTCTCAGCAAACCTTTTTCTGTTTATTAACAATTCCAGTTTAATTTTTCATGTGGGAATTCGTATCAACAAGATTTTTATTAATGAGTTTTAGGATTCAACACTGTCATGTAGCTCACACCTGTGCTAGCAGCCTGGACTGTCACAGGGGCTGGGACAAAGTGTAGTAAACTTAGCAGATACTTTACTCACCCTGCTACTAAGGGGTGTTGCTACAAGCTTGTCTTGGCAAAGGACAGCAGCAGGGCTTGGTTTCAGCAAGGGTTTCATAGTACCCAGCTGTGTTATTCCTTGCATCATCTGGATGCAGGAAAAGTTATCCAGAACTGAACAAAGCCTGTGTTTTGTATGTGGCTATGGTGTTTCATGGTCACTCAAATAGAAAATAAAAAATGAATTACCCAAGTGTTAATTATAGTTATGGAAACAGGATTCAAAATCAATTGAGAAGAGACCTGCCTGGTACAGAACAAAATGAAATGCCTGGAAGTAGATTTGTGTGGGAAGGCTGACTTTGCAGGAACTCTTCTGGAAACACACTTATTTCAGACCAGCCATGGTGTGTGAGCCAGGTTGGTGAGACCTGAACAAACCTCTGAACCCCCAGACTGGAATTCTCTGCAGAGAATTGTGCCAGTGTGGTAAGTGTGGCTGTAAGGCCTTGTGCCAGCAAGGAGGCTGTGAGAGAGGGCAGGGTGTGGGGTGCTGTTAGCCAGCTCTCCAGCTACACCATGGGCAAGAGCAGCAGTAGAGATAAATGAAATTGGATGTGCTTTGCATTGTCAGATAACCCAATCCCCTCAGAGAAGAATGGAATTCAAGGCTATTGCTCTGACCCCTGCAGCCCAAATAAAAATGATGGGGGAGTATCTGCTTGTAGGCTGTGGCATACCTTAGGTTTTTGATGTTTGTTTCTCCTTCCACTGGTTCTCAGTTTCTCTCTTTATTTTTTTTTCCCCAAAAAAGAAAAAAATTCAAGCACAAACCAACTTTTGGCACAAAGAGCCAAAGTACCATGCTGGCAAATAGTGAAGTCCTACCTGTTTCCAGGCACAGTCCCAGTCACTGTCATTTGTCCCTGTCTCAGAATCCCCCCCTTGGGTAACTGATCCATGGGGTTTTTTATGCTGGCTGCAAAATTAGGAATTGGGAATCTGAAATGGAAGCCTTCACATTTCAAACTGCACAGTAAGGTCCCCAAAAGAGCAAATAATCCTGTCATTCTCAGGAGTCACCTGAGTAAAAACTAAGATCCTAATTTGAAACAGGGTGGCTTAACTATGAGAACCTCTACAGGTCTTAATTTCAATGGCTTAAATTCAGTTTTCCTTGATGAATTCTCACAGTATGAACTAGAAAGCTATGTACATAAGTTTCTTATTTCCTCCTTCATTTCAAATGTCTAATTAGAGGCACATCTGTTCAATTTAAAATAATATTTTTGTTTCTGTCCTGCACCTCAGGCAAGAAATTCTCAGTTAAAATCTCAACAAAAGCTGGCAAAAATGTACCCAGCTCCGACCTTGTTCCTTTCCTAAATATAACTATTGAAGATAGAGCACAGAAGCCATATGGGGCAGAACCACCACCAGCAGAGCCTCAATGCTAAGCAGCCCCAGCCCTGCTGAGCCCTTGAGCATCCATGGATGGCTCCTGTCCTGCCCGTGGTGCCCCAGTGACATCCTGACACTGCCTAGGAAAGCCTGGGCCTGCCCTGGGTCCCTGTTAAAGAGGCATGAGGAAGGAGATTGTTTCTACTGCAGGGATTTGGGTCTCCCCTGGCTCCATCCTGCGTGAGCCCCCGGGAAGCAGGACCAGAACAGCAGAGCTCCAGTGCCAGGACATTCTGGCTGAAGATTAATGAGCAAAGAGCTCCCTAGTCCACTTTTGGATGATGATTTTTCAGACTTGTAATAGAACCACAAATCAGGCAGGAAACGCTGGAAATTGGGAACAGAAATGTCACTTCCATTCACGTCTCTTGCATGCCAGGAGGCAGAGGCACTGGAGGTACCAGGCTTTGGAAATGAGGAGTGGAGATGTGGAGAGCAGCAGGGTTTCTGAAAGGGGGGGAAAGAGAAAACTTTGCAGCTGGGTTTCTTTTTCCCATCTTTGTTTCTAAGGACCCAAAAATTTTCTTTCTTCTCCTTCCTAGGAATTCATTAGATTCAAATGCTGGGATTTACATTCATTACAGAAAAATGTGTCTGGTCTTTCCTTCTTCTTTCTGTTTCTTCCTTTCTTTCTCTTTTACACCATCCAATTTTTGCCTTTTTATTTTTTTTTCCTTTCCTGTGGAGACTTGGACTTCAAAAATCTGCACTTACCTGTGGCAGTACAGCTGTGCAGAGATAATATATCAGTACACCTAGTTCTAGGCTCCTTGCCTTCCCATGAGGGAGACAATGGTCTAATGACTGGGGGCATTTCCACTGGATGATTTACCAGGAATCATTATTTTTCAACTGCGATTGTTCTGATTCCATAAGGTTTTGCTGTTGATGGTTCTGTCCTACAGATAAAAGTGTAAGAAATTCTCCCCTGTCAGGGTGGGCAGGCCCTGGCACAGGGTACCCAGAGAAGCTGGGGCTGCCCCTGGATCCCTGGAAGTGTCCGAGGCCAGCTTGGACAGGGCTTGGAGCACCCTGGGATAGTGGAAGGTGTCCCTGCCCATGGCAGGGGTTGGAACAGGATGATCTTTAATATCTCTTCCAACCCAAACCATTCCATGTGCTTCCAGGTGCTGTATCCCAGTGAATAAGCATGAACTCTACTGCAGATTTATTCAGTTAACATTGATGCTTTGATCCCCTCTTGCATTTTTCCTTCACACACTGCAAGAATCAAAATGTGTTTTGCTGCAGCCATACTCAAGCCATGCCAACTGCATTAAAACCAAAAAGTCAACTAAGAGGGATATTACATCATAAAATATTTAATAAACATGGAGGTAAGGTTGATACATCCTTTGTAGATAATATCTAACATGTATATTACGTTGATTTTGTTCCTTGCTAAGTTATAAAGAACACCTTTTTCATTCTTTTGAAAGATAAGATTTAGAGGTTGTGGTGTGGGCAAACGTGTACTTTTAAGAATGAGAGGGCAGTGAAGAGCAAACCATTTCCATGTTATATTTGGGGTAACCTCAGGTGGTGCACAGGTCTTAACTTCTTTTGTTCCAGTGCATGCCACTTTTATTACATGCTTCTGTTCTCAATTCTCTGACTTCTGCATCAGAAACAGAAAATTAATTTTTTTTTCTGCATTACACAGAACAAATTTACAGGAGTTTCCTTTATGTCCCCCATTTCGCTCTGAATAACCTGACCAGACCTGAGTGCATCCAGTGAAACGCTGAAAACCCACCTGATTTATAGGATTTCTTCTAAAAAAGGAATCCAGACTACACCTTAGTGCTACTGCTACTGCAAAATCAGTGACCTAGGAGATGATACAGAGAGTGAGGGGACGCTTTTTCCTTACCTGAAGAAATGGAAAAGTGCATAAGGGTCAGCTGGCACATAACTTCTAAACACATAAAATGGGCTGCTGTGCCCTAGGCCAGGGACTCAGCCAGCCCAGGGGTTATCACCATGTCCAAGGAGCTTCATGCTGACACCTAGAGAGGGCTCAGCTCAGGGACCAGAATTTCTCAGTCAGTTTCTCAATATTTGTCCTCTTCTTGGTAAATATAAATATTCCTGTTAGTCTTATAACTCTCTAGCCCTTTTCTGGATACTCTTCAGTTCTTAGCTACAGTTTTATTTCATGTCTATGATTTTCAATCTATATCACTGAGGCAAGAAAACATCTGTTTGCAACCTCCTGCCTTTCACTTTGTTGTGTCTTCCCTTGGTCTTCCATTAAACAGAATAGAACCTGAATCACTGGGGCTAGAAAAGTCCAAGATCATCAATTCAACTGTTAACCCAGCACCACTGTTCACCAAGTGCCACATCCATGTTTTTTGAACACCTCCACTGTTTCCCTGGGCAGCTGTTCCAATGCCTTACCATCCTTCCCATTGTCTTAGGTTACAGTGTAAGGTGTCACCACAGGTATGTATTCTATCACCACCTTCATAGGCTGTTAAAAACACGTGGGGCAGTTTCATTATCTCCCCCATGACTCGTCCCTGATAACTCCCCCTGGGGATGTCTTCTGCCAATGGGCCATCAGACCCCACTGCATGACTCAAAAATTCCACCACCCCTTTGTGAGATGCTCTGCCAGGGGGAGGAGCCAAGCATTCCTACCTGGATATAATCTGAGGCTTGGAACACCGCAGGCAGCCCTTACCTACTGAATTCCTAGAGGACAAGAGCTCCATAACCACCACTGGATCTTCAGAGGAAGACCAGACCCTTCTGCAGGATCACTGCTTCAACAGAAGCACATCCATCTCTCCAGGAGGGCTGCAGCCACCATTTGATGGGACTGCTATCACCACCCTGACCCACAGGGTGCCAGGTTGTATCCTGACTGTCAGTTTAAGCCAGTGTTTTCTGCCTTTATTTTAATTTTCCTATTAAATTGTAGTTCTGACCTGGAATCTCCTGCTGGTTTGTTTCAAACGACATGATTTTTACAACCATGAAGAAATTTCCCCTAATACCCAATTCAAACCTTCCCTGGCACAGCTTGAGGCCATTCCCTGGGAGCAGAGCCCGACCTCCCCTGGCTGTCTCCTCCTGGCAGGGAGTTGTGCAGAGCCACAAGGGCCCTCCTGAGCCTCATTTTCTCCAGGATGAGCCCCTTCCCAGCTCCCTCAGCTACTCCTGGGACTCCAGACCCTTTCCCAGCTCCATTCCCTTCAGACATGCTCCAGATAACTTGATTTTTCCCCAGAAACAGACACAATTTTGTGTAAGTCTCTCATATTTCCACCTGTTCTTTTCTTTAATTTCTTACTGGAATGAAGGAATGAATTAGCATAGCTGTACCTTTGCAATTTACGTAACAAACATGTGGAAGATAGTTCAGTGAAAACAACTTCTGGAAACTTGGCTATTTTCATCTTTTTCGTCATTTGTTGGTCTAAACATTAACATTTCTTTGAACACAAGGAACATATTTTATAGTCAGAAATACTGTTTTTGCAGATGGCTCTGTTTCATCTCAATAAATAAAGCTTTGTTTGGGATTGCACGGAAGTAAACAATATGGTTGAAATTTCAGAGAAGAGAATGCAATTAAAGGAAGAATGAAAATTGAAGCTATTTAGCTTTGTTTCAACTTGAAAATCAAATTTCATGTTTGGGACAAATCACAATTTTTCAATTGTTATAGAAACCTTACAGAGACTATTTAATTCCCTTAAAGTCTTTCTGGTAGAAGAAGACATGTCAATGCCTGGAAAACCATTTAATTTTGCAATCTTTCAATTACAAAGGCATTAAATTTTTACCCGAAAGAATGATTTAAGCCTACTTTTGATCATAAGGAAATAATTGTCCATAAACTCAATATTTTCTGTGATTTTTTCAGAGAAGACATCCAAACTTTATAGAACCTAATAGCATATGAGACTGAGGGATGAGTGGACGCTTTTTGTTGCAGTATTTGTAATCAATTATCCATTCTATTTGCAGATATAAATATTAGGAGGGGATATATTGCTTCACATTTCTTTTTTTTCTTTCTGGACAGACAACTGGAAACATCTTGAGTTTCCTGGGTGTGTAACCATCTCAAGGTGTGATTATGAGCTTGTTTCAGCCTAGAGTGTCAGTGATTTCTTAGTCCTTTGCTTCTCAGAGTCACTGGCAAGGATTGAGCAACAGCACCGAGTTATTAGTGAGACAAAACCTCATGAGCAATAATGTGATAATCCCCAGAATGGGATTTTGCATGAGTGCACAAAGTGCTTGCAGATGGGATAAGTTACATCAAATATCTTCAGGCAGAAGGACAATCTGCCTTAGCAGCTCCTGCTGCTCCCCAGACATGCCACCCCTGTTTCTGGTTTCGTCTCACTGGAGTTTCCATAAGAGTATTATTTTTCCATATCCAAGATCCCTCTCCTGAAGTCTTCCTTTTGAAGGTTGCATTTTTGGCAAAGAAAACAAGTATTGTTTTTCCAGGACAGATGTGTTTTCTTGTTCCATCTTCTGCCCTCATTCCTGTCCTTTAAAACAATGCCAGGGATATTACTGCAACCTGGGATCCTCTTCAGTGTTACAGATTATCCTAAACACCATTTATATAATTTTAATTTATGTGAAAGCTAAAGGAGGAGCAGCAACATTCAATGGAAAAACTGTGAAGCAAAAAGATAAAAATGAAGGAACAGAGGTCAAAAATAATCAGGAATGTGGGAAATGGCTGAGGAAGATGGCACCTAGCTGCTTGTTGAGGAACGGATATTTCTCCTAAACAGTGTCACCTTTTGGGATTGCTGGGTCTGCACAGACAATCTTCTCCCAGCATTCCCAAGAGATCCCCACAACTGGCCCGAAATGCGACTTTCAAAGCCTTTGGGTGCCCCACCACCCACCACCCCCTTGCTCATTTTATGCATATTTTGACTGCTGATCTTGAAGATAAGCACCTCAAATTTCCCTGGAGGTGCAGAGTGGGGCTCTGTCAAGTACAAGCTATGACTCACTGGAATATTGGAGCAGAATGGTACTGCAATTGTTAAAACATTTGGGCTTTCCTCCTAATCAAAGTATTTGAAATGCAGCAGCCTTGTATTAAAACATATGGCTCAGTCAAGCATCAGATGGCAGGAGAGATTGGAAAAGTACATTTTTGTTTCCCCAGTCACTCTGTTGCTCCCTCAGAACATGTTGTTCCCAAAATCCTTGTCCAGGCCCTGAAGCTCTGGCCCATCTGGCTGCACTGATCCATTGCACTGGATACCTCAAGCACATGACTTGGAAGTTTGATTCCAGCCAGGCTTTTCCTCAAGGCTGCTGTGAATCCAATTCTTACCAACTGGGACATCCTCCCAGAGAGAGTCAAGAGCAAAGTGTAATTCAGGAATCCCAATACAACAACTGAACAGCGACCTTTGCAAAACTCAGCTGTTCTTTAATGGAAAAATAATTTTGGCAAGGTGACAGACAGGAGGCTGTGCCAGCCATGTGGGAATGCAGCTCCCAGGGTAGGAGTCACATTGCTGCTGCTGGTATTTGTTGTACTGCTTTCAGTGCAATCTTGTCACCTCCTTCTCAGGGCTGGATCTCACTGGAGAATTAATTTAAGCATCCAACTCTGGCCAGCAGGATGTCCAGGATGTTCCACAGCGTGCATCACAGTCATGGGGATTATCATGTGCACGTTCTCTACTGTGATGGTGCTGCCTTTCTTCATCCCTCATTGAAGAATCTTCAGACAGACTGCATCACTCTGCACTTACCATTGCCTAAACATTTAAACACACAATTTATGGATTTTAGTGAGTGTGGTCTAGTGAACAGTAGCTCAGCAGATGTGGCAACTTGCCACCCATACCCTAAATTTTTCATGTCTGATTTCCTGGTTTAAGTGTCTTTGTTATGCATAAAAGCATCTTCTGAAACTTTTAAATATTACAATGCATAAGTGATAAAGCAGACAGAAAGAGAAAATGTTGAGGCAGAAGTAGAGAATGCTGTATTACAGAATCCCAGAATGGGTCACGCTGAAAGGGATCATGGTGAGGCTTCTGGTCCCACCTCCCAGCTCCAGCAGGGCCGTCCCAGGGCACAGGAGTGTGTCCAGAGAGGTCTGGAATGTCTCCAGTGAGGGAGACTCCACAGCCTCTCTGGACAGTCTGTTCAGGGCTCGGTCACTGCACAGGAAAGAATTTCTTCCTCCTGTCCAGGTGGAACTTCTCAGGCATCAGGTCCTGCCCGTGGCTCTGGTGCCGTTGCTGGGCCCCAGGGAGCAGAGCCTGGGCCCTGCTCGGAGCCCTCCCTGCAGACAGGGACCCCCAGGGCTGAGGGCCCCTCTCAGCTGGCCCTGCTCTCCAGGCTGAGCAGCCCCAGCTCCCTCAGCCTGTCCCGGGCACAGAGATGCTCCAATGCCCTCGTCAGCTCCGCGGCCTCTGCTGGCCCCGCTCCAGGAGCTCCCTGTCCCTGCTGTGCTGAGCAGCCAGAGCTGGACACAGCACTCCAGATGTGCCTCAGGGCTGACGAGAGGGGAAGGATCACTCCCTGACCTGCTGGCAGTGCTTTTCCCAGGGCCTTCCAGGATCCCAGTGGCTTTCTCGGGCTCAGGGCACAATTCTGAGCACTGCTGGCTCATGGTTAGTGGTAAAGGACCAGCGGGATGGTTATTTGCTGGTGAGATCCTTGTTACAGACCAACAGAAGCTCTAATTACAGGTACCCTGTTTGAACTGACCCCTTCACATCCAAACCTGCAGCGGGCAGTGTTGTGCTGAGATGTTCCTGCTGCTGGCAGAAATGCTGCTCTGGAAATAGGCCAAGTGCCTGCCTTCCAAACAGCACTATGGGTTCAGAATATGGGAAATGTACTGGCTGAGAGTAAAATCCAGTTTTCCTTGAACTGCTACATCGGGGTTTTTTTGTTGTTTTTTCTTTTTTTCTTAAGGACTCCAAGTTGCACATAAATCTCATTACAACCACATTATAGATGTATTAAAGCTATGGCAAAAAGTTGTCTGGTGAAGCCAAAGATGACAACAAAAAGAGTGAAAAATGTTCCTTAGTAAAAAAATTGACTTCATTACCAGATGATGAATACCACTCGCTGGGAATTCTCAATTCTGTAAAACAACACTGAACTGCAGTTTTTCAAAATGAGGTTTAAAAATGGATCTTGGTGGCAAATGTGTGGAAAGGAGCTCTGTTTTTCAGGAAACCTGCTATTGGTTTGAGTTGTAGAAAGTGTTCACTTCCAGTCTGCAAGCTGAAGTTCTCCAAGGAAGTATATGACCAGGATGTAACTTCTACTTTCATTTCAGGTTCAAGTTTCTTGCAATAAAAGGCTTCAATTATCCCTGTAAAAGAGGATTTTTATTTTCTGATATTAAGAGACCTTGTTCTAGATTTTCCAGGGAGAATCTTTCTGCTGTTACCTGTTCAGAATGAATATAACTCTTGATCTGGGTTTTCTAAATTTCAGTCTCTTCCAAATTACAGCAATTGTCAGAACTTTTTAACGTCGCTTCAGGTAGAGCAGGCAGGTAAACTGCCCCATCCCAGGATTTATGCCTGTGGGTCAGACCTGGATAAAACACATGGCTGCAAGCACAGGATGCATCCCCAAAGAGAAAATGGCTGGAGTGACTCTACAGATTTGTTCCTACATCTCCCAGGGCAGGAATTGTCCTCCTATGTACTTACAAAGCCCACGCTGTGAAAAAGCCATGGACATGAAGGAATCAGAGCTACATATCCACCACTGGATCTTCAGAGGAAGAGTTATCCACAGTTATCCTTATGGAATAAGGAATTGCCTCATGGATTGCTCCAGGTGGATGCTGTCTAAGGCATTTCCAAGAGGCTTGGTAGGCCTCTGGTGTCCAGCCAGGGCCAGCCCACCATGTGTTTGTTCATCTCTGGGGGG
>WAAG01028361.1:332-25324 GCA_013390105.1 Tichodroma muraria | reverse complement strand
GTGGGAATAAGGAAGAGTAGTTGCTTTCCTTTGGGTTCAGATCCTGTTAATTTCCCTCTTGTAGGCTTTTCTTCTAAAATCCACGCTCCCCAGCAGAGTTATGCTCATGAAGTTGAACCATTCAACACAAACAGAAATGATACAGTAGTTATTTCAACTGACTTTTCTCAGCTTTAAGCAGAGTAGTGTTGGCTCTTCTTTCTCTGTAGAGTAGCATTTTTCCATTTGTATTATAAACAGAAAAGATTTGAGGAAACCTTGAAGGGCCATGTCTTTGGTAGATGTCCAGGCAGGACTTCAGTTGCATGAATTCAATCACCCAGTAATTGGCAGGTGTGACAGTGTGAAGAGGCTATGTTGCACCTCCCAAGAATCTCCAAAATTAGGAATCTTGAACTAGATGAAGCAGCTTCTTAATGCCCTTTCAGTTTAAAGAGTTTAAAAAAAAATTAACTAGAATTCAGTTTGTTCCTCAAATTGTGTATTCCTCAATGTTCCTCATTTGTGCATTCAGACTGTGGGAAAATATGAATATTTAGCTACCAAGAAACAGTGAGAACTAGCTTTGACCTTAGTATGCCATGTGTTAAATTTTGGTGTAGGTCTGTGGTGTTAATTGGAATGGAAGTGAAGTTGTGATGTTTTAAAAGTAGCAAAAAGGTATAGTGTGTAGGGAATATATTTGGTGGGGTTTGGCTTAACAAATAAGGAGTAGGAGAACAGTAGATCAATTCATGAGAGTAAAAGTGTGGTATGACATTTTCAGGTTGTTTCTAGTGTTTAACACTACAAACATAACTGAAAAGACAGTTACTGGAATTTTCTTCTCTTTGTAGAAACAGAGGAAAACCCCAAGGAGGACATTTTCTGAAGGCCAGATAGCACGTCGAATGAACCCAACCAGAAATGCTCGTCCACCAGAAAAATTTGCCTTGGAAAAATTTACTATGTCGGCTGTCAAATTTGCAGAACACATCCGTAGCTACAGACAACAAAACCTCTTGAAGAGACTCAGTGTGGTATTTGTCAGATTTTGATATCCTCAGTAGTCAAAAACTAGGAAACATTTAAATTGTTGGCCAGCTCTTAGACCAGACATCACATCCTACACAAAGTTATTGAAAATCTTTGGTTGGGATTAGCTACCGAAGTAGTTCTCTCCAGGCCTTTCTGTCTCATCTTTCACCTGTTAAGTAGGCTCTATTTGTGACCAGTGCTATTCAGGCATAACAAGGCAGTTAACTCACAGTCTGTTAATAATTCTTCATCTGAAAATTATTAGAGCCCATAATGTACAAGGCCTTGGAGTGGCAAGGCAGTGGGGTGGTGGAGGTGGCAAAGCAAATCTTCTCTGTTACCAGATTCGGGGAGAAAAAAGGCAAAAATCCTTCTCTGGAAACAGCAGAGGAAAGATGTGAGTTATGTGGCTGAACTGAGAATGAATTAAGGGAATCTGCACCAGCAAACTGCTAATGTAAATTAGCAGTAATTGAAAGGTTGCAGGTTTTACTCTTTCCTATTTTTAAAAATCTGGTTTTTTTCCTCCTCTAGCTTATGGTGGTCATTTGTCTTGCTTATATTTTCTGCATAGCCCCTATGAGGAAGACCCTTTGAGTTTGAATCCTTACAGGCTGGATCCCAGTTCAGCTTGTAGGAACAAGTACTGGGCATAGTTAAAGCATTACAGAGGGAACTTGGCTATTAGAATAAGGGGAATAGCACCAAATGAGAATCCGAGCTGGTAAATGACTATTTTGGACAGAACAGAGCTGATCTAGAGTAAAGGACGAATGAGGTCTTCAGAGACAGGTATGGGGAAGGCTAAGAATCAAATGAGATTTATTCTTGAATAGGGATCAAAGAGAATGATATTTAGGAGGAAAAAGATGTCACTTAATTGTGAGTGGAGTACTCTCTTCCAAATAACAGATTAATAAGAAAGGGCTGGGTATGGCAGGACTAACCTAAAACTTCAGTAGAGGTTTTTTTTGCAGGACATTAGAGTTTGTCATTGAAGAAGGCAACTAGAGAACATACAAGGAGACTGAAGGAGGAAAGCATGGGAAGGCAGATGATCACAGTTCCTAATTTTGAGAGGGAAGAAATAGAGTATGAAGAGTTTCAGTGGAGGAGGACAGGGAATGCAAAGAAAACATGTCAGAGATTTGTGCAAATAGAAGTAGTAATGATGGAAAGGAATTAAGTAAAATGAATAAAATGTGTAGTAGAGAAAAGATTATGGAAGAGAGGGAGAGAAAGAGGCAGGGATGGTGTGGAAACTATTCCCTGTTCTTCCAGTGGTGCGTGAGCCTGTAGTTTGGCAGCTGTGGACTGCATACTCATTGTAAATGAAGGAATTCGTCACCAAGTGTGGTGGCAGAGGCATCACGACATCAGACAAAAGGTATTGAGATGAGTTTGTTTAGCAGGGGGATTGTGGAGTCCGCAAAAGAAGGAGATCATCCAAGTATTCGTCTCATCGTCCAGTAGAAGACATAACCGAGGAGGACTTGGACAACATTGCAATCACTGTTAGAGACAAAATCTATGACAAAGTTCTAGTAAGTGGTTGCCGCATCCTTCAGTGTGCTTGAATTGAAAAGTCTCTCACTAGTTCACTGGTGTTTGCTAGAAGGTGTCCTTTCCTGAGGCTCTGGGGAGTTTAGCTCATTATTGTATCACAAAAGTACAGTTTTGAAAGTTTTACGGGACTTCTCTGGGCGTGGCTGTGATGGTTGATACTCCCCACTGGCTTTTTGCCCCTGAAAAGTGTTTTTGTGTCACAGAGCTATTAAATTTAAGTTTGCTGGCAAGCTATTACTTGCCACTGGTAAGAGCTGGCATCGTTTTTGTCTCTCTCACTAATAAAAATGTTGTTTTACCATTAAATAATAGTGATTCCTGCTGTTCTTTTATCCTTGGAAATGACATTTCTGTACAGGTTGTGTAGTGTCCAGTGTTCTTAATGGAACTCCTCCTTCCTTGCTTTCACTGGATTTGGCTATTGATTATCATAAAGATCATCTTACCGTGTATGTCATGCTTCATGATATTGGCAGGGATGAGTCACAAGATCATTTTCTCAATAATTTTAGGTTTTTCCTGGAGAGAAGAAAGGACCAGAACTGTGATTATGAAGTTCATGTAATTTGAGACTTCCAATGCAACTAAAACTTGGCACTCTCTCTGCAAAATTCCTAGCGTTGTTACATGATTTATCATAATAACAGAACTTGCTCCGCATTGTTTAATTTAACTTTGGTTTGAAGTTTGTGCTTATTATTAGGGAAGTTCATCAGTGGGCATTTAAGATGTCCTTCATACAAATGTTTTTCTCTTCTGTTCCACCCTTAGGGTAGTACTTGCCACCAGTGTCGGCAGAAGACAACCGATACAAAGACAATCTGTCGCAACCAGGGCTGTGGAGGAGTGAGGGGGCAGTTCTGTGGACCGTGCCTTCGAAATCGCTACGGTGAAGATGTGAAGTCAGCTCTGCTTGATCCAGTAAGTATCATTCTTGAGCCTGGAATGAAAGTGTAATGAACAGAGTTTTGTTAGTAATCTGTGATGTTAAGAATATGCTCGTGGTAACATGGTGTTCAAACTTATTTGCCAAGAGCAGATCTGTGGTGCTAACTAATGGCTCTGATGTGCTGGCCCAGTGTGGCAGTGGCTGCTCTATTAGCACATGTACTTTTATGTGCAGTTGCTGAGCAGCTTGGAGATGCCTGATTTCACGTACCAGCTGGTTAATTCAGAGCCAGGAATTACCCTGTACCAGCAGGCAGAGAGAGGCAAAGGAACTTGTCACAGTGGGTACCCATCTCTTTCTAGAGATGGGTACCCACTGTGACAGCCTAACTGGAATGAGTTAGCCTAACACTGAGTCAGCCTAACATGGATGTTAGGCATTACAGATGACTTCAGTCTATTTGAAAATCAATACTGAGTGCATCAGAGAACCTGAGGCTTCAGAGTAAGAAGTATTCAAGCACTTCATAATTTCTCTAATCCTGCAGAATTTGGAAAATGTTAATAAGGTTGGCTGGCTGATAGGCTTGTAAAACCTTGCCCTGAACAATCACATGGTGGTGAAGCCATGCTCACAGTTCTCTAAGCAACAGGAGGGCCAATATAACGATTTTTCATGACTTGCTTTTACTCCCCTCCCACCTTCACGCCCCTGCAGGCCTGGATCTGTCCTCCTTGTCGCGGGGTGTGCAACTGCAGCTACTGCCGCCGGCGGGACGGGCGCTGTGCCACCGGCATGCTCATCCACCTGGCCAAGTTCTACGGCTACAACAATGTCAAGGAGTACCTGGAAAGGTGAGAGTTCTGCCCTCTGGTCATTCCTTTTTAAACTGTTACAACATTTTAAATAACATTTGACTTCTTGCGCCCTGGGGCAAATCCTGCACCCATGCAAAAGAAGTTACTTGGGTTTCAGATTTTTTCCTTGGCTGAAATCAGCTTATTTAAAGTGAGGTATGTTGTCTATGTAAATAACTAATTTGATTTAAAAATTGAAAGACTTTTGCCTATTTTGAAATCCCTGTTGGTTGGCTGAAATGTATAGAAGTGCTGTTTTGGAAGATATCATCTTCATCAATGAAAATTTATGGGGAAGCTGAGTTTCCTAAAAAGAACTAACACTGTTTTCTTGTGTCTTTTAGTTTACAAAAACAACTGGCGGATGACAATTGAGAACACTGAACTCAAGCCGTGCCTGCAACTGGTTAATATGTTAAGTTTGACTTCAGAAGTTTATTACTGTGTTTTATATAAAATAGAATTGTAGTGCATAGCATATTCATTTCTGTATTGGGAACTTTTTGATTAATATGGTCTTATGCAAAAGATCTCTCAGGAAAATGTTTTGGTAGAGAAATCTACATGCACAGACCTATATGTTAAGTGAAATGGCACTCTTGAACCTTGAGTGGTTAATTTTTAACAGAGCTACACAATCACATGTTGGAGAGCTTGGTCAAAATGAGCAATATTTTTATTTATATAATTGTGCAAGTTTGCAGAAAGGATGTTTAACAACTACCTTCAAAGCATCCGTCTTCAAAGAAACAAAACACCCTTGTCTACCAGCTTGACCATAAAGATCCATTTTTCCAGCTCAGCTTTCTGAACCTGTTCTACCACCTATAGTTTATAGAACTTGTCCTTGCAAAGAAGGAAAAGGTACTTTCATCTGAATGCCATTATATTCCAGCCAAAGTTGTTGCAATCAACCAGTGGGAGGATGAATTTTTTAAATTTTATTCTAAAGTGCAATTATTCACCAAAACATGAAAGTAGAAGAGTGTTTAAAAAAAAAGAAATATCCTAGTTAAAAAAAAAAAACTACAAAACTTCTCACCAGCAGTAGTTTGTAGTGCACCTGCTGCCTGAAGCATCTACCCCACTGTTGTAACTGTAACTATACCAGGAGTTCAGGATTAATTTTTTTTACTTACAGTTCATACATAGATATTTTTTCATTTGTACAACCAGGCTTTCAAACAACTTTGTTTAAATGCAACATATTTGTATTGCATGTTAAAGTATGTTAAAATTCATGTAAGATACACATTTCATTTTATGTAGAGAGAATAAAGACTGATCTAAAGAGGAGTATTTTGTGATTCAAACTACACCCTGATGCTGATGTTTCCCATTTACTTTCCCATAGCAGGTGTAATGGTGCTTGGAGATCAATAATCATTATGTGGAGAAACACATGAACACAACATTGACGGATGAAGAAATAACAACATAGACCACATAAGTGTTACATTAAGGACTGTGGTTTTGTGAGACAAATCTTTTGCTCCAGCTGACTGTGAAAAATACTTGCCTCCTTTTACTATCAGGCAGATTGAGAAAGCAGCACATTTTATTGAAAGCTTAGTACATAACTGCCAGGAGTGAAGCTATTCCTGCTAGAACGCATTTACCTGACTTCTTGATTTTCAGCTTGAAAGTCAAAACATAAGTTGTCCTGCTTCTGCTTTTATAAGCTGGACATTCATAAACGTTCTTAGTTTCCCTTTGATCCACTGGAATAGCCTTTAAGAAAAAGTCTGACATTGCTGAAGTCAGTTCCTAAATCATGCTTCTGCTTTGGGGGCCCCACAGGATGTCCTGTGTGGTGCCCGCAGTAATAGTAGCACCTGCTTTACATGATGTTCTGTAGTGCAAGACCAGAATCATTTGTGTTTAAACAGCTGCAAAATAGTTAAGGCTACATTTGAACATACAGATTTAGTGTAGACTTTAGATTTGGTTGATACAGATTTTGTTGGCCTGCTGTTCATCACCTCTGTACAAATGCAGAGATGAGTACGTACTGTCTGGACTATACTTGTGGAGTCATCAACATGCCCTTTTACTAAAAGCAGAGACTGTAGTGGTAGGGGATTCTATATTTGCAAACACCAACACAAGCCCAAACAGCGCTCACTAGGTTCCTTGATATTTCCCTCATCTCCTGAGGAGAAATGAACTGTATTGCCCTTGGACTGATACATATAAAAAAAAAACAAACCTGAAAAGTTGATGCCCCCATTTCAAAAAGCAACATTCAAATGCCATCCTTGCCATTGCTCCATTCCTCCACCCTAACTTTCCCCTTGGGGTTTACCTCCTGTAGTAGCAGCTCCTTTACAAAGGAGTGGCTTTCCTTTTGTTATATTCAGGTCTGGTGAAGAGTGTGAGTAAAGATGGTGTTTTTCTTATTGCCACTGGGAGTCACCTTTCTCTAATGAGCTGTAACTTTGTTGACAGCTTTTCTAAGTTGAAACTAAAATCTCATGTTGACAGCAGACCTGAATTGTCGTTTCTGAACTAGGAACTAGGCTTCAGTCTCAGGAAGATAGGTTCAGAAGAACAAAATAATGTTTATCATGTGAAGGCTGTTAAAAGAGGGGTTGCAGCTCAAAAGCTGAACACAGTTTCCATTCAAGGACAGCCTACAACCATATTACAGCTACTGCAATAACTGCCTGCTTGAAAATCCAGATGAAAAAATCTGGTTTAATTCTTACACTTTGGTAATTATATCTCATTATACCTCATGCTAATCACAGAATCACTGGGTATTCTAAGTTGGAAGGGACCCACAGGTGTTCTCAAGTACTTCCTTTATTCTTGGTATGTCTCCCTGAAGCTTTATAGGCATTATGACCAGGCAAATAAAACATTCATAATTCTTTTTATCTGTTTATTTACAATTGGCAACTTTCAGTCAAGGTAGAAGAATAAAAACAGGAAAAAGATGATTTTTGTGTGGTTTTTTTTGTTTGTTGGTTTGTGGGTTTGGGGTTTTGTTGGTAGCTTTGTTGGTGTTCTTTGTGGGGGTTAGGTTGTGGGATTTTTTTTTTCAAATTGCAGTTCTGTAGATTACTTGATCCAGGTTGCCAACATGTGGTAACTACTAACCCTATTCTGCACCTCTGTGATCTGCAAAAAATTTCTAGCAGTTCATTTTTGTGAAATTTGTAGCTTTTGGAATAGTCTTTAAGCTTCTGAACCTCAGCTGGATTAGAGCTGCAGCTTTACTACAGTGCAGACCTTGTTCAGACATACTTTACAGTTATTTAAATGCAGAAAGTATATTTAATGATTAGAACATCAAACTGGTATGAAATTTGAAATCCCAGTGACAAATGCCAGCAATCTAGCACCATGCCTAAGCTGCTTGGTGCTGTTCATAGGGTCACAACCCTTTAGTGCAACTCTTGATGCAACATAACTGCCTAATAGAGTCCCTGACCTAGGAGATCAAGCAATTTAAGTTTATTTGTTACCTTGCATGGAAGGCACACAGATACAGGCTCCTTCCCTTGCTGGGTGGTCATGCTCCTCTTTGGTCTTTTTGGTAACAGCTGCAGTCGACCACACCTTATCCAAAGGCCAGTTGTTTCTGATCTGCAGTACAGGTTTAAAAAAAAAAAAAAAATTGCATTCAACAATTCAATATCCAGACAGTAATTTTAATGTCAGAACTGTCAACCTCTTGAGCCATCATGCTCAAGCCTGAGACTGTGTGGGGTCTGCCCTTCTCCAGAGAATGATGGCAGCCCAGCCAGTGTCCTGTGAGGAGCTCCTGGCCACCTTTCTGCTAGCCAAGTGAAGCATTTAGCCACTTAGCTCAATGCCATTGGTGACCAGGCAGAATTTGAGCTACACTTACTAACCCACTACGCTACTGTTACCAAGCACTCCTGTGGTGTTCAGAATAAACGTGAACATACAGTCACAGGTTCACGGAGTATTCTGAGCGGGAAGGGACCAACAAGAATCATAGAGACAAATCCTAAATGAATGATCCATATGGAGATTGAACCCAAAAACCTTGGTGTTACTAGCACTATGCTCTAACCAACACAGCTAATATGCTGTGGTTGTGACAAGAAATGAGATGTACTGCTTATTCACTACACTGCTGAAAGTTTTCCATCCCCTACTGTGGCAACAACTACACAAAGTATTGGGAGACTTGATTGATTTTTCTCCTTAGCCTCATCCTCTTTTATAGAAGAAAACAGAATTGTACCGTGAGATAAACAATCAGTTAAACAACAGTGGTGGAAAAACTTGCACTCTTAAACCATTCTTAAACTATGGAATTCAAGCTTTTATTTCCTTAGCTGCTTTTGTCTTCACACTTCTGAGTAGCCTGAAGACAAGTTTGGATTGTTCCCCCTGCTTTAAGGAAAGGATTATTCTGATGTTAAGGTGATTTTTATCTTTTTATTTAAGCTGTGATTAATTCTCCGAACAGTCACAAGCATAGCTAACACCAATAGTTAAAGAAAAATGTCTAGCATTGAAACCATATGCTTGGTGCCCTACACCCATCGCTGCTGACCTGTCAGAAAGCACTGAGGATGGAACAAGCCAGAAAGCCTCACCACTGCTGGCAGCACAAGGTCCTGTGTCTAGATGTCAAGTCCTCTGCACCTCATGAGAAAATAAGTAACCCTGAAAGAGAAGCATCGATAGCTCCTGTCTTAACTGTATGTGAACTGCTTTTTCAGACAAAATAAACTAAAGATTTCAAGTGTAAAGTGTCCTTTTGTCTACAGAGGAAGTACATTGCTGAAGTCACCAGAAAGTATAAGCTTATGTAAGTATAAGGTGATGGTTCCAGTGGAAATTTGTTGTTTCCCTCACATAAGTATGTCTGAAATCATTTGTAGGTGATCAGCATAGGATGGGTTGCTGATAGCAGAGAATCTGAGGATTCTCAGTCCTGTTAAATCTGCTGTCTTGGGGAGAAACCTGAACATCACCATGAGAAACTGCCAGAATTTGCCAACAGCTGATGGCTACTTAAATGCAAGTTGTTTGATACCATCTTCATTGCTATTTAAACTTCATATTTAAACTTCCAATAAGCCAGAGCAAAGTGCAAATCAGGAACATAAGGGATTCTGACACAGGCTCTGAATAATGGCATAATGCAGCATGCATTGCCATGAGGTATCAGAAGAATTTCCAAAAACAATGCCTGTTTCATCCATGTCTAACCACTGCTGGTAGCAGGCTAAGGAAGAGGAATCCCACAGCATGCTGAACACGCCTAGTACTTGGGACAAAGGGAGGTGATGGAGCCTTCACTTTACCAAAGTGCTTGGCATTCCTACAGAACCCACTTCAAAGGAAAACTGACTTTCACTAGGACAAAAATTGGAAGAAATATGAATGGAACAAGGCTGCTGGGCTTAAATCACTGGAACAGCTCTGCATAGTAGCTAAACTCGGTCACTGTGGGGTACTTACCAGTGGACAAAGCTGTGTGTGGATGGATATGCTGGTTAGGCCATGTGTCTGGCACAACATCACAGAAGAGTGTGTATTGCAGCACTTCCATGTGAGCAGAAAACATCAGCTCCCCCTTTGGAGAAAAATAAAAACTTATATAAGGAATTCTATTCTATTCTATTCTATTCTATTCTATTCTATTCTATTCTATTCTATTCTATTCTATTCTATTCTATTCTATTCTATTCTATTCTGTTCTGTTCTGTTCTGTTCTATTCTATTCTATTCTATTCTATTCTATTCTATTCTATTCTATTCTTTCATTAAAAAAAAAAAAAGCCACAAAAAGCCCTGAAATAAGTAATTTGCCTTCAGACAGAGGTCCAGAGGTTTAAAAGACATACATGTCTCTGAAAGGAAAAGGTTCATCACCTTACCCTTCGAGGCAAACAAGAGCATAGGGTCTCCAGGCAATAGTCTTCCTGCATGATTTCTGCTATGTTAAGCTTCTCAGGAAGCATTTACAGAATATCATGCAGGACATTCTTAACCTGTCCAGGACAATACAACAGAGCCAATAGAAATCCCGGCAATCAGCTCTTTCCGACTCATCTACTTTCAAGTCTAATTTCTTCAGAAGAGCACAAATATCTCATTTTCTTAGATAAAAACCAGAGATGCTCCCTCCATCACCTTTGCTGTCTTCTTAGCTACAGAGCCAATTAACACTTAGCAGCTTCTGTTTAGCTTTACATTGACCCTTGAAGCCTACTAACACATTGTTCCTGGACTTGGCATGACTGCTGTTACTAGGATACACCATGGAATTGTCTTGATTTTCAGTCAAGTGTGATCAGCAGTTTGCATTTCTCTAGTACCTAATAGCTTCCATCACCCCCTCCACCACCCATAGTCTTTGCTGTCTCAGGCATTAGCCAAAACACTGCACAGGCACAGGCACACATATCTCACCCCCAAAAAGAACCTCTCTCCCTGTAGGCCTGCTCTGGAACTGAGACAGAACATAAATGAAGAACAATTCATAACAGTATTAATGGGCAGGAATTGAAATCACAGCATTAAGGCATCTCAGCCTCTGTTTCAGCCCTGGCTTTGGCAGACTTAATGATGAATGCCGTATGTTACAGTCCAGACTCCCTAAAGTGGATGGGAACTGAGTGTGAAAAGCACAAGCTCCCCCCAGGAGATGAAGCAATGTTTGGCTACTTGCATGCAGAGTTGTCACATTTCCTCTTGCAAAACCTCTATGATCTGATAGTGATAAGAGGGGGGGAAAAAAGAGTGCTCAGAGGAAAAAGAGGGAATGAAAAAAGGGATGGAGAAGTGCAGAACCAGAATGGCAGTCACAGGGGACTTTAATTAACTCTAGTAAGGATAAGGAACTGAAGGCTCAGTCTCATCATATGCCAGGCTTTGGGGCATCTGTACATATTTTCTCAGATCTACACTCAGAAAGGAAGATGCAGAAGATGGCAAGATCTGAAAACAGAACTAGCTGAGATTTGTGATTACATTTTCCTTCCCTGCTCCTTTATTCATTTATTTTCTTAAGCACAGCACCAGTGATGTTCCATGCTTAAACCCCATCCTTTTAAATTTTTCTGGAATGAGTTTGGCTATACTGATGTATCTGTGTGTCTGACATATCTTGACTATGAATAGAACTACAGTGTCCCAGTCAACTCCATATTAAGCAGCAAAGCTTACCGAGGTATTAGGGTTGGTCCCTTTAACCCAGCATCTGATAGTTTTTCATTATTAATGTTACTGTTCTACTAGATCTACTAGACTCCAAGATCTGTGGTGAGATGCTGTGGCTAAGAGATGGTCAGACACCCTCCTTATCCAGGATTCACCTCTCAGACTACCCAAAACCTAAAACTCCCCAAAAGCCTCCTCTTCCTTTACTGCTTGCAAGGGAAGTCTTGGAGCAGCCACAAGGCTCCTGCTCAGATCAAGTGCCCAGGAAGGGAAGCAGTGGGAGGGCCTGTGCTTGGGCTGCTCTTCCTGGCACAGAAAGCCTGCACACCATTGCTAGGCTGTGCTGTGAATGCAGCAGGAAAAGTCAGGACTGCAGGCTAGGAGGGACTTCCTATGCTCAGCACAAGTGGGAAGGTGTAGGAAAGCTACCCTAAGGAGTTTTATCATGCAGGAGATGGGAACAAAAGACAGAGGTCAAGACTAGATCCACCAATTCAACCAACCATACCTTTTGTCTAGTAAGTTATTGTTGCTGCACTTGCTCGTAAAAGTATTTAAAAAAAAAAAAAAAAAGTGATCCATACCTTGTTTCCCCTCCACAATAAATTCAATGTGAAAAAGAAATTGGTCCAAATGTCTTCCTAGTGCATTACCCCTTGGCCAGGTAGGTGCATTATCACAACCATTAACCCTCATCTAATCTTGTCTAATTTTATGTTGTTTTTCTCCTCCCCCAGAAATTAAGCCTGTTGCTGAAATAACTCAGTAAGATGTGTATTCCACCTGTCATTAACAGCACTGACAACACGCTGGATGAAGAACTTCACCTCTTTCACTGCAGACTGGTCTCATCCCTCTCCCATGTATACATGGTTGCTTTTCCAAAGGAGTTTTGAAGAGATTATTTGACGTTGTCAGGAATCCCATCTCAGCACTGGGGTGCAGTCCATATAGTACAGAGCTTTCAGATGCAAGAATTTCATCTATGTATTTACGGAATCCATCATAATCCAGGTTTGGTGGGGCCAAGGAACATGGTGCCAAGTTCCCCTTCAAGCTGTAGGAAAAGAATCACTAATGTTATTGGCAATGCTGAAACCAGGAAACATTCTTCTGTGTCTACAAAGTTTCAGAAATTTATTTGAAGTCTGTGGATGTGACAGCTGCATGTTCTGATACAATGGAACAGAATTACCACAGTATTCTAAGCATAGTTACTCTTTTCATAATTTCTGGGCACCTCCATTTTTTGTGGGGTTGCTTCTTACTTCATGAGGATGCTTGGCATTTATTCTAAGGACTGTCATTACTGAGGCAACTATATTTCAAGTACTGAAAGTCTGCTTCACCTCAGCAGTCAAGCAAGGATTCTTATGCCATTTTGCTGCTTCACTGCATCTCTCCAAGTGTAGGAGTCTCGTGGGGTTTTGTACTGCTGCTTTGTCCTCAGTGAGATAGACAGTGGTGATAATTTCAACAGAAGAAAAAACTAAGGTCTCAATCAGCTCAATATTGAGCCAAGTACTATTAACTTCACTGTTCCTATAGAGCAGGAAGACCCTAACTCTTCAGGATATTTAAGATACAGAAAAGACTTGGGACTTTGGAGCAGATCAAGATTTATGTAGACTGGACTTTGAGATGTACTCTCAGTGGGCTGGCCTCCTAAATAAAATAAAAAGTAATAAATAAAATAAGAATAAAAGCTGTAGCTGTCACATTTATTTTCTAGACTTCCCCATCTCCTGTGCTTTAAGAACTTCACTGAATTCAAAGAATTTCTATGAACTTATTGTCACAGAGCTGTCTGCAATTTAAACAAGGCTTGAAGTTGTTTTTGCTGAAAAATATTTCTAGCTCTAAGTGGTACTTTTCACAAAAGCTGTTTCTTCCTAATGCAGGGTCCACTCCACAAAATCACAATAACATTTAACAGCTTCTGGCATTTAGAACAGTCTACAACAAGCTACTGCTCAAAATAACACCAGTAAGCACTTATTTCTGAAGTCATTTTGGTTCTGCAACCAGCCATTTACCTGTGCCTGAACTTGCACCACTAACCTCACCCGCAATAAGCTGTATCTTAAGACGCCACTTTGAAGTAGTGCTGAGGTTTTGAAAAAAGCCCTGTTATTTACCTCGAGTGGAAGATCAATTCTGTCAGACAATCTTGTACTTACCAGTCTCTCTGCTGGCACTTAAATCAGGTTTTACTGCATCCGTGGGAGTCGTGTGCACAGAGGGAGGCTGTGGGTTACTGGGATATGTAGCAGGAACTTGCCGCCCTTCTGTCTGTATGGCTGCTCCCGGGAGAAGTCTATCAAAGCTGATGCATAGTGGGTTATTCTAATGGACCCTGTGGAATGAATTTGTAGCTGAAAGAACTCATCATAAAGCAAGAAGTTAAAAAGAGAAGGTAATATCCCCAGTGAATACAAAGCCCCACCGCTGATGAAGGACCATCCTGTTTACATTCATTTGGCTGCCAGTCACTGAATGATTTTCAGTTTTTGATGGTGATTCTGGGCTTTAACTTCTTCCAGCTGCAGCAAGAAGCTAAGATACCTCACTGTTTAAAATACCAGTGCATCCACGCTAAAGGTTGGATCCCTAAACTTTCCAAAGGGCAACAAATAGCAGTGATTCTGTTCAGGTTTCACCACCTATACTTATTTTGCAATTATTTGAATGAAAGTTCAGGCTTGTGAAGGTTAATGGACTACCTAAAGTAGTAAAGCAGTAATTCTTTACTTATCCATAGGCTAGAGGCAGAGCCGGAGCCGGCAGGATGAGCTTCCCACCGTGCCCCCATGACCTCAGCTGTCATGTGGAGAAATCAGCCTCTTTCAAGGTCAGGAGTACAGTGGTGTTTAGCCTTTCCATCTCCATGGCAACTTACTCTTGGGCATCTTCTTCTGAGCAGTTACTTCCAATTGCCTTCATCTGAGGGTGGCTCTTTGACATATGAAATCCCGCTTCTTCGGGGCCAAGGAGACACCAGCCTGCTCCTCTCGCTCACAGCCAAAAAGCAGGCTTCAACCCACGGCCAGGGGTGAAAGGGGCACTTTTCCCAGCTTAGCCCGGCTCCACAGATGGCCTGCTCACACATAACATGAAAATTTTTATTTTTATTTTCCTCGTAAATGAGCTTTTTACCTTCGGACAATGAAAAATAACAAGTCTGGAAAGGGCGCTTGAAAAATCTCTTGGCTGTTTTTAGCAAATTGTGTACAATCAGTTCTCTAAAGTGGCTTCTTCAGCAGCTAAGGAGAAGCAGACAGGGGTTTTAATATTTATATATATATATAAAAACTACATATATATAATACATATATTATATATGTGTGTACATATATAAACACACCCCTGTATAAACATCCACATTTGTGTAACTATGTATATAAAAATTAAAGCAGTTTCCATGCAAAACTGCTTAGAACTAAAGTTAAAGCAACATTTTCTGTAGCCTCAAAAATTTTAGTATTTGCTGCTGATTAGAAGCAACTTTGGTAATCTGGCCCTTTGGAGTCATGGATGCTCCACATACACTGCTGTTCAGGATGAAAACTCAATAATGAAATTTGAATAATTCAGTATATGTCAGCTGGTGATAACCTAACAAAGCTACAGAAACAGATGTGTGAGAGGGTAGTGGAAAAATTAAAAACAGTCTTACAAGCTATTTTCCCTAATTTAGAAAGAGTGAGATGCAAGGAAATGTGTAACATTTCCATTATTTTTTTGAGGAAGAAAAGGTGCAAAGAATAAATTCTGAGTGCAGTACCATTCTGGACTGCTGAAACTGGTGAGTCTATCAGTTACATTGGTTAAAGTGCAGTTCCACAAAAGTTCCACTTTTCCATGCCTACCCAAAACTTTCTAAATGGAAGCACCATAAAATAGTTTTCCTTGGAAAATGGAGACCTAAGTGTATCCGATGTCATTTAGCTCACTATACAAGCTGTGTTATGAAGTGTTGAATTCAAGTTACCATTTAATGGTACTTGCAAAAGTAGACAAGCAGTATGCCTGCTCCCAAACCCTTTCAGCCAAAATCTGCCCACGATAAATCATAGACAGATTTATTCCCCCACAGCCAGACAAGACCTTGCTACAGGTGGGGGTGCCTGGAGGAGAGACTGTGTGGTCTTCTCTTTCCCTTAGGTTAAACATACTAGGTACCTGCTCAAGAGCTTTAGGCACATATGAAAGTTCTCACCAGGACTGGGCTGAGGAATTCTTGCAGCCAGGTCCAGCAGAGCCTGCAGTCCCAGGCACCCGTGATGCGGCCACCTTACATGATCTCACTGAGGAGGTTATGCAAGTCTTCCCATGGAACCCACCCGAGGAATAGAATGCATCACTGAATAAAACAAGTCAGCTGCTTAAAGGACAAACCAAAGCTGCACAGAGCAAACGCTGTTCAGAGACGTAAAAGAAATCCAACTACTTCCTTTCAGAAAGCTTCTTGGTTATACATTTGCATTGCTGGGTTTGGTTTGTTCAGCAAATAACATTAAACCCAGATTTCTTTTATTTCAATCCAGCGAGAAGTATCTGAGCAAAAATGGCAAATTTGTGACTAAAATTCAGCAACGGTGTAAAATGTATTATCCAAGCTTTATGTTTTCTATCTTAGCCCTCATAAAAAATCTTCAGAGAAAACCACATTTTCAAAACACTGCATGAGAGAACATAACTTCATGAACAAGTGCATGTATTTTCCCATACAGATTTTTAAAAACATAATCCTCATGAGTGACAGGAAGGTAACCTACTGTGCCTTTCTTGGAGGAGAAATAAAACTTTGTATCTGATTGCAGTCTTTTGTATCTCCTCACTAGGGAATGTTTAGTTACTGAAATTCTACATTATTTAAAATTGGGAAGTGTTCAAGAACTTCGGTAAAAACTGAATTAATATTAACCCCATTACTGCTACATCATATAAGCATTAAGTTTATTGTAGAATTCTAATCATAGTGCCACAGAGAAAGCATGTGGTTAAGGGTGGTGAAACATTTTATCCAAGGAACCACTGTCTTTCTCTTTTATTTGGCTCCACAGCATTTGAAGCTTCTTTTTGCTCCCCTTAGTTTGCAAAATATGCCAGTTTGTGATGAAACCTTTGCAGACAGGAACTTTTACGCCCTTGGGGGCAGTATTTGCCTCCCAACAGTTCGAGTAAAAACTTAATTATAGGCTTTAAATATTGCATGATGTGACAGAACAGAACAAGTAAAATAGCTGAAGCTATTCTAGCCTGCTTACTACATAAACTTGTATGCAGCAATTTGATTATGTGAAATGCTAATCCATCTTTATTTTAAACTGGTTCAAAGAAAATGAAAAAAGAATTTAAAAAATGCCACTGGAATATAATACGCAGTGCTGCATGCTTGTGATGAGAAGGCTCTCTGTGAACAGAGAATCCCTGTGAAAAATGCCAGCAACTTGGATTTAGAACAAAACGTTCTTGCAGTCAGAATAAACCTGCTTTTCTCTCTGTCGGCAACAAAAACTCATTTAATGTTTTCCTAATTTCATATATATTTATCTCAAGAAATTGCTTTTTCCTTTGTCTTTTGAAAGAGTATATCAATATTCTAATGCAGTGCAAGCTCATTCAGCTGCACACTTCTGGGACATTGATTATACTGGGGTAATCAAAGCTGGTGATATAAAGGGGACGTTTTTGTGAGTGTGAGAAAACTGCGGAGTTTTCATTAGAAATATTTTGGGCTGTCAGGTTCACATAATTGCCATTGTACTCTATACAAAACTGGTCTATTGTACCCAAAAAACCCACAGAGCTGTTTCAGGGTGGGTGGATAATGGAGAGGACAGAATCTACTTCCCCCCACAACAACATCCAATGACAACTCCTTGAACATGTATGTGGGGATCAGAAGGTGGAGGGCAAGAGTGGGACAGTGAGGCAGGATGGGGCATCCTGTACTTCACATGAAGAAATCTTAACTATTGCAGGTTGGTGTGCTGGATTTTGTCTTAAAAAAAAAGATAACAGGGTTACTTTTTTTCCTTTAAAAATAAAGGAAAAACAGATAAAATATTAAATATTTTGGGAAAACACTATAAACTGGTGGAAGTCGTAACAGAGTTATGGCAATTTCCACTAGCTGATGGGTTAGCTCAGGTTGCCCAGTTTATAATTTCTGGTCAATGCTTAATTGTCTTCAGGAAGTTGTTNACTCACATTTAAAAAAAAAAAAAACTCTCTTATTTCTCTCTTCAATATCTATGTTTAAAAAATCCTCATGAAGTCACAGGGTAATGAATCACTAAGCAGCACAATGAGAAAGGCCAATAAGCAATATTACCAAGAGGAGAGAAGAAATAATTCTTGCTCTTACAGACCTTTCTAGTATTCCCTGCCATCAGAATCCTCCCTCTCATTAATTAGCAAAATTAATTATCCAGATTATGAAGTGTGGTTTGAAAAGAACAGCTTAAAGCAGCAAGATTTATTAGCAAGGAAAACTAAGGGTTGGAATAAGCTGATTTCATAAACTTGTTTTCTAAATGGCAAGCATTATTAAATCATCATAATAGAATTGGGCAATTCTTTCACTATGACACCAACTACCATAAAAAGGAAAAACAGCTTGATGTCCTACTAACTAAATAAAGGTTAGTAGGGGTATGAAGACAAAAAGAAAATTAATTTCTCAGAGTAAATACAAGCTGGGAGATATGGAGAAAACCATATCATCAAGGGGTGACACTTCTGTCTCTTTTTTTCTTTATAAATATCTCTGAAATCTATTTAAATTACTAAAATGGGAGGAACTATTCAATAATATCCCATATCATTCAGTAACAAATAATTACTGCCTTTTATTTAAGCGTTTCACATTTTCACATACAGGACTTACATAAATGACCTCAACTCAGTATTTAAACTATACAAGTATGAAATATGCTGTAGCTCAGAAAAAAATCACTCTCGTATCCTTAACTTTGACTCAAGGGGAACATTACTGAGAAAGTCACAACAAGGTGGCATCCTTAATACATAATAATGACACATTCAGGAAATGCACCATTATTTATACATGTGACGTGCTGTAAATTGCTTCCATCATCAGAACTAATTGTAGTGATTATTAATGCAGTGTTATGAACTGTCAGAATTGCTGTTTGTAATTACATTTGTGCAAATGCTTCATTACCTGCCTAATGAATTTGGCATATATGCACATGTAAACCCCTGTTTTTGTTAACATAATGAAGGGCATTTTTTTCCCCCTTAGCTACTGATGTGGAACTGGATTGACCTATATTACAAAGTTCATCCACTGGCAGAAAAAAAACCACAACCCCCCACTCCCTTTGATCTGGTTTATTTTCATACTCACCAACAGCATCATATAAACTCCAGCCACTTAAATAACAGCTTCAGGGAAAGGACTGGGTCCCCCTTATTCGGTATGAGCATGTGATTGAGTAGAAACGACCTTGATGTGTGGCCTGACCACTTCTTACCTTCTTGTGGTCCTCTGAACAGTTGCTGAGGACAGCGACACAGACGGAGATCTCAGGTGCTGATCTGGTACCTCCCATTCCAGCCCCGAGGGCCAAACTTCAGTCTCCCAGGAAGGCAAGTGTGAAAATTGCACAGAGGAAAAAGGATGCTTTTAAATCCCCCTTCTCTGGCATGCAGTTCAAGGGTATCCTGTCAAAGGAAAAAAAGGAGTAACTCAAGCACTGACAACAGGCAGTGCTGCCTAGAGCTGTGCCGGGCCCAGCTGCCAAAAGGGAGCACTCACAAGACTGGAGTTGGAAGGAGAGTGAGAAACAGGTTTCTAAAGAATCAGAGGCTATTGGGCAGTAATTCCCAGGTGCAAAATTGTTGATAGTGACATTTTAATTCCCAATTTTCCCTTAGGAAAGGAGAACTCTTGCGCTACTGAAACCAACAAAACAGAGTCTTTACCTGGAAATCTATAAATATTACTCAGATAACCATTATAGTTCTTAGCTAAACCTTCCACAGACTTTATCCTAATTAGAAAATTTACTAGTTTAACATTTGTTAAAAAGCTTTAATACTTGCTGAAATTCTACACCATTTCTCAAGGACTCATGTTTGAAATTGAAGTTTAATATTTTTCTTTTTGCCTCCATTATTTACAGTGCTAGTAGAGAATTTCACCAAGATGATATTCAGGACAGGGTTTCAACTGGTTTTTAAATTATTTGGCATTTGCCACTAAAACCTGCAGAAAGTAATCCTTATGTCTCTGACATTTTTCTATATTTTATCCTTTAGTTTAAGTATAAACAAAACAAAATTAGTAATTTTAATAAATTTATAAAAAATTAATAAATTTATAAACGTTAATAAACAAAACAAAATTGATTTTGATATGCTTGAAAACAATGATGTGTGGAGGGAACACCAGAGGGATAAATTCTTGTCTTTCAAAAGGAAATAGGTCATCCTGAGCTAAACAACAAGTAGCAGAATCTGGGCAAAGGTGCAGGATTTTTTGTCTGACAAAAAAATCTCCTTAAATCAGAATGCTGAGTTCAACCATGAAAAATATAACACAAGTTTCTACCCTGAATAAAACCACAAACCCATGAAATGTATTCCNTTTTTTTCACTTTCAACCTTTCACTCTTGCTTATGATTTTAAGCAGCTCAGCCAAGTCAAGGTAATTAATGAAATAAAAAAAAAAAAAAAAATAAATACCTTAACTAGAAATATATTAAAGACAGTGTCTGCACAGGAATTTGTGGTAAGCCACAAAAACCCATGGCTCAGAATAGTGGGTGAGAAAAGAGAGTTCTCTGAAGTACGAAGCTTAGAATTGGTTAATTCAAATATATACGTATATATTCTTTCACTAAACACAGACTGAAGCAGGACAACAATGTAAACGAACCACCTTTATTAAAAACATTGTCTAAATTTTTCAGCTTTCCATTTAAAAAGTATTATAATAGAAAGTTAGAAAAAAATTGAAAGAAGAACAAAATGCTTAATTAACAAAATGTTAATACTAACAGTCAGCTGCTCAGCTACGAAACCGCAGGTATTCTTCCTTTCTCACAAATATCTTTCCAAACTATCCCACACCATCAAAATCAATCCACTTGCAGCTCTGACACAGCTTTTATCCTTCCCTTTTCTTTTTTGTTTTTTTTTTCTCCCATTTATCCCCCCAGCACTGGCTAGCATTCCTTTTTAAAGGAACTCTTACCCTTTTCACATCCCAGCTCTGCCCTCATGGGTGCTGTGCTCAAGCAGCACCCTGTGACTGCCCTGCTGGAGGAAGGCGCCAGCGTGCAGTTTCGGCTGCCTCCGCCATGGTCTGCTTTGCTGATGTGAACAAGCTGACTGCTCCTGACTGCCACTGCTGCAGGGAAGCTGACTCACACTGGGCTTGAAGACCTTGCCACAAGTTCCCAGGGTAGCAGACAGGGATAACGAGGGATCTGGAGGGAAGGAGGCTACGCACAACGCGTGATGCGCCTGTTCTCCACGTTCTCATGTCTTCTTTCTCCTCCCTCTTCTTTTCACCCACCAAGCAGAAACTTACACGGGGAAAGAGCAAAAGACAAAACAAACAGCACATAACCCTTGCTCTTTAATTCCTTTCTTTATGCTTGACTGCAGGAACCCATACACAGGGTACCGAGCCATTGCCTGGACACCCAGGTAAGTAAAATCCACTCTGTGGGAGAATGGTCATGACCATGCATTTGGTCAACCCAAATTTAGAGCAGAGTAAAATATGTGAGTACCATTGAATGAAAGAGCTCTGACTTTAGAGAATGTATAGAGTGTTTTCATAAGTGCACCACTGGCTAAAGCTGGCGCAATAAATGCTCTTTCTGCCTTTGTAAGCACACCTGTGCATGTCTATACTGAATAGTACAAGTGTTTGTGTTATTGCCACACCTTTCCTCCTGCCCAACACTGACGGGAAACACAGAGGTAGTGCAGGGCATAGAGGGCTGGCACCCTGTAGCTGTCGGGTTAATTTGGAATCACAACGATCCCAAACCCTGGTCTCCCGCAGAATGGTCATCAATGCTACCGCTTATCCCCACAGGGGAAGGAGTAATTAAAGCAAGCAAAAGGAAAGAAAAAAACTGTCTTACTTTACCTGGTCAAAACCATAGAGAGTAGCATAGAAATTAGCCAGCATTCTTGTAGGAGGTTCACCAGTAATTTTAATTGAATTTTCTAGTATTCCTTGGGGAATGATGTGCTCTTCTATGGTTGGACCTGGTTTAGCACTGATAAAGATACAGAAATCAGGATGACATATTGTATTGCTCAAGGATTTTTGTTCAAGGTTCTGAACTACTCAGCTACTTAGATGAATATTCTGTTGAAAAACAGCTAATAAGCTTATTTTACAAATCCAAGTACATTTGTTGTCCTTAAGACATTTTTGTGAGTTTTTAATGGGATAACAGTTAAGTCATTGTCATTTCTTGGTATGTATTGAGGTTTCAGCATTAGCTTCTAAAATTTAAGACCTTGATTCTGAAGCTTATGAAAATATTATAAACTCAGGTTTAATTGCGGTTGTGGATGTTGACACACACAAAGACAAGCATAGCTCAGAAGACACCTGGACTCTCTTTAAGTTCCCTGTAGAACTGGGACCTAGGACAAAACATGTCCAAGACATACCAGGAACAAGACAGAAGCGCTAGACAGAAAAATGGGTCCAGCTATCCTGCTGCTCAGGAAACATGTCTCAGAGTACTTCAGAGTGTAACTGTCCTTAAAGTTCTAAATACATGCAGACAGTGGAAAGACACTGATAGATCAGAGAAGAGAGTTGTAATGGAAAAGTATCTGCCTCCAAAGCACTTCCAGGCAAAAAACAGGAACATTGAGACAAATTTAAAATGTTGTTGCTGGGCTACAGATGTTTTAACTACACTATTAGCTCACAATCCACATTTCTCTGTTACAGTACTAGCATTTCAACTCAAAATTGCAGCTCATCCACAAGCTTTTCTTTGGCCCTTCACTCCTGATTGCCCTCGAAATCTCCATGCAGCGCAGGAGGAATTACAAGGAACACAACGTGTCAGTCACGCCCTGGCTGCTGCATCACTTTATTATGAGGTCTGCTGGGGGGATATTCCCAAACTGCCCCTCGACACATGGAAAAAGGAATAGGGGAATGGAAAGAGAGGGAGACTTTCACATCACATTACGTAATTGCAGCCTGGCAGCACCTGAATTTCCATGTAGGCTGTATCCATCCAAAGCAAAGTGGAAGTGATTTAAGCCTTAATATAACAGTGAAATAAACATTCAATATATCAGATATGTGAACTTGAGTTAACAATTAATTATGAGTGACAGAAGAGTTAAACCTGACACCAAAAAAATTGAAGTCAGTCTTTCTTCTGCCAGTTTGCCAACCACTGTGCCAACTGCTTTTGCTCGATTTGAAGCCAAAGTAACTTTTAAAGTATTTCCCAGATCAGTCAGAATATCAGGTATAGGTTTGTTTGGTTTTATTCTTTTTAATATCTAATTATATACCCTCTAGCCTACAGTAAAATCCATAGTAAAATACTTTATCTTTTTGCTTCAAAATTTTTTGAAATATAAGCTTACAGGGTTTTTTGAGCTCAAACGCAGAAGACTAAAGCTTGAGAAGCACTGAGTGTGTCCAAATCCCAATAGGTCGAGCTAGCTTAGGGCCATCAGGGATTTGGTTCAACATCTTTGTGAAGTTTCCTTTCAGACTTTCCACAATCTTTCACTGTCAAAAATCTTTACAGCAAAATTGTTGCCTCTCTCCTCCCTCAAAAGCCAGACATCACAGGCTGGAAAATGGAGCAGGTCTGTGACACCAGAAGCTTCTCAGATGTTCCCCATCCATCCCTGTGGCTTCAGATGCACAACACTGCCTATGCCGTCTCCTATTTTTTCATTCTGCCCCCAGACCAGCTGAGAACTCTGGAATTCCCCTTAAAACCAGCTTGACTCTTCCCTTCACAACATTTCTATGCAGGGTTGTTTTCAGACTGGCATGATTAGCTCACTCACATGAAATATGGTTAAGCACACTTCCAGTTTCATTGCTGATGAAGGGGGCAGTTTGTGCATGCTCCCACACTGCCTAGCACACCAGGGCCCCTCACTAATCCCATGGTAGTTTTGTTGCATCCAGCAGAAAACACTGTCTCTAACCCATCTCTTCATTTGTTGCAGGCAACCTGGTTGGCAGACAAAACAGGCTGCTGAGGTTAAAACCAGGAGAGGAGACCACCTTAACGTCAAGGCCTGGAAGATGCACTTGCTGTTTTGCTTCAGGGCTGACAAGTTGTCACATATAAACATTGGCTATTCAGCACAAAATACTGGGGAGGGAGCATCTCTTTTTCAGTGGCATTTACTGCTGCCGTGCTCCTGTTCACTCTGTTACTCTGCTGGGAAACCCTGGCTTGCCAGGGCATCCCACTGATCTCTTTGTCCACTGCAGAGTGGGTTCTTGGCCCATACAGAGCTGGCCAAAGCTGTGACTGCTATCTCAGAAAAGCAGCACTCCAGGACTAATTATACAGCTTCCCCAGGGACAGTCAGACCCATTTCATTAAAGTCTCCATTATGGCCTCCTGAATGGAATAGGAGCTCTTAATTAGGAGGGGGAAGGGTATGCCTGAGGGCACTCCTACCCACCCACCAGGGGCTTTCTGTTTTATCTCTCCTGTTCCTCCTGGGAGAGTGCACTGTTCAGCAAAATGTGACATACACCCTATTAATGTGATGTTTATCCTGCTACAACCAAAAGCAAATGGAACAATATTATTAGCTGTTTAGAAATTTTGCTGTAATCCACTGCATATCTTGTGTTCCGGGAATATCCCTCCAGCTAAGGAGGTATTCCCCATCAGAGAGGCAGTTTGACACTTGCTTGGAAAAGAACCCGATGGCCACATGGGGCAGCTTTCTTGAGTGCCTCCTTTGCAACCATCTCCTGCTTTTATCCTAGAGATGTTATGAAATCTTCCAGAGTCTATAGTGAACCCAAGCTTTTTGCCTGCAATAGAAATAATTGGGGAAGGGTGAGTGATGGAGAGGGAGGAGATGGGAAAATTAGCAGAGCAGAAAGCAAAAGGAATGATAATGCCCCCATTAATTTCACTATCACTTGTGCAATGCATATTACTTCCTCTGAAGCACTTCACTAAACCCTTACAATTTCAACAAGCAAAATTGCGAGCTCTCAACAGTGGCCTTATTGCTGGTATTAGAAAAAGCCTGCAGAAATCTGTTCCCTTGGTTTTAAGATAATGAACCTTTTGACATTTTGATAGATGCTCAGCATTGTTACTGAGCTTTAGAAACTCTTATGGGGGGTACAGAGCAATTCCCTCATGAAAAAGGGAGCAACATGTGGTAGATATCACATCAGTTTTTTAACTGGTTCAGTGGGTAAATGCACAAGCCTCTCACCTTGTGAGGCCTGAGCTTAAATTGAGCACAGTGAGGTCACAGCTGT
>WAAG01028360.1:0-10369 GCA_013390105.1 Tichodroma muraria | reverse complement strand
GTTATAAAATAAACATCATACCATGTGTGGGGTAACATTTTTTACTGCAAGTGGCTGCTCTCACTTTTCTGGCGCTTATACGCACAGCCATCTGTTTGAACACTGTTTGAAGTGGCTATATTCCAGCATTTATGTAACTTGCCTGTAGAAAGGAAATGACATCACTTAGTTTCCTGAAGAGTATTACCAATGTTAGAACTGAGGAAATAAAATCTACAGTAAATAGAATATGTATTTTTAATTTTTTTTCCCCTTTTGCAGTAGGACACTTCTCCATACTGTTCTGCTTATCCCTTCAAAGCCCAGGAAACCCCATTCATTTCATGTAGACTTTCACACATACTGCTAGGGCAGCCTGCAAGCCATTGTAATATATGTGTTACATTGATGAAGTGAAATCCGGCAAGACAGGAATGAACTGATACAACAGCAAAGCCTACAATGTGCCTTCATGTAAAGATGTAGGCATAAAATAGCAACAGTAATTTCATAATTAGACTGGGTGAAGCCTCAGCACTTTCAAATGACCACAAAAGTGCAGCAGCTGTTTGTCATGCCTTGGAAAAAAAGAGAGCCGAGCCATTTTATGCAGGTATGAGCGATATGAACCTCAGAACTTGAGGGACTGGCATGAATTGTGTTAGAGGAGGTTTAGTTTGGATTTCAGGAAAGGGTTTTTCTGCCAGAGGGTGGTTGGGCACTGGAACAGGCTCCCCAGGGTGGTGGTCACAGCACCAGCCTGATGCAGTTCAAGGACTGTTTGGAGAATGCTATCAGGCCCAGGGTGTAACTCCTGGCCCAGGGCAGGGGTTGGACTCCGTAATCCTTGTGGGTCCCTTTCAACTCAGCATATTCTGTGGTTCTGCGATATTCAGTTTTAAATGGAAAGTTTATGCTATTAGAGTCTTCATAAAGGCTGCATATGTTCTGAGACATTTGTTTTAAATCTTTGCCAAGCTATAAAATTTCTTGACATGTGATTTCAACTGAGCTATGTTGAGTTACATCACACAAGGGCTTCCTCCTACTCTGTCTTGCCAGGAACTTTTCAAAATTTGTCTTAGCTGATAACTCCTTTTTTGCTGTCTGCTTTTTCTTCAGTAAGTTATCAAGTGAATTAAGGACTAGTTGATCACCTAACTAGCAGCCCAAATAAAGTAGAAAGGTCTGTTACTTCTTAAAGATAGTTTTGGCTGGAGTTTGCTTTTTAATTTCTTTGTGTGACGGATATTGCAAAATAGACAACAAGTATTCCTAGAAGGCCAGCTTTGACTGGCAGAAGTTTTATATCATTTTTATATTTTTTAAGGTACCTCATGTTTAACACAAATATGAACTAATGTCAAACAAATTGAAATTTCCAGAAATTGTGTTATTTCCTATGCTTGATTGTTGTTTATATAAATGCTTATTCAATACTATTCAGTCTGTCCCATAAATTACAGTGTAGCTAGACTTTAATCTGTTTTTATTAAACAGATTTGGGCTGCCTATTCTTCACCTTCCTATACTTTTGAAAGTTTTTCATAACAAAGTCATTATTCCTATCAAAAGGAAATACAAAGAAAGCTTGGCCAATGGTGACCCTTAATTTATGGAATTCATATAATCTTCTAGTTTATGACTGGCCGTGGATATTCTCCAGAATATGTTCAAATCTGGGAAGCCACTCCTATCCACTTGAAAACAGTACAAAACAGTATGAAAATATTACTAATATTTTTGCTTCCACAAAGAAATTAAATATCCTTAATATCAAGGTAGGGATACATTTTAACTGGAGATATTGTTTTAAAAAATATGGCATGATATTATCATAATAATGGCAAAAACTGATGTAGTTAGAGATGTGAGAAACAAAGGAATTTATTTCCACCTGATTATTTGTAGAGATTTTCCAGGAATTTATACAGATTTTTCCAGAATCAATGAAATCTGAGATTAAATGCCGAATTTAATGAATTTTTTTTCTTTTCATAGATCAGCTCACAGCAGGAGCTGAGACTTCTGTCTTAGTGAGTACTCGCAAATAAAGTCAATTATGTCAATGACTTCCTGAATACAGATATTTGCCTAAATCAAAGATAACTGAACATTGCTGTGAGATTATACAGAAACTTGATGTTCATTTAGACAGCACTTGGGGCAGTGTACTGTGAAGGAACAGTTTTAAGTCCATTGGTTAGAACCAATGAGAAAATATAGTGGTTGTTACAGTGAATTTGGTCTTACAGGTTCCTAGCATGGAAGCACTCAGTAAAATCAGCATTCCTTGCAGATGTTAATTGTATTCCTATAAACTAGCAGTAAGCCTCTTAAATCACCAAGTTTCCTAAATCCACAAACTCTGAAGGGTGATAATATTAGAGTCTTAAGGGAATGTCTGAAAGTATGACCTCTGGTTTGACCAAGCCCCCAGAAGTGAATGGTTGGCCAAATATGTCTCTGCATTTACTCCCAGTTATAAATATGTGTAGGTTGGCCTACTGAGTCTGAAAAAGCCAAATATGATCAATGAAACAAGATCTAAAATGTCCTTCAAAGACACTTATGCAAATGAGTGTAATCTGTAGGCAGACTTTAATGAAAATAGTGAAAAAAACTTTAGAGTGAAAACATTGCTCTTCCACCTAATATTTACATTTTTTTTTTGCTAGTTGCCATTACTTAAAAATCTGTGTCTTTTTCTGGTGAAAATAATTTGTGCTTAGTCAAAAGATATCTCCTGTGAGTTTTCTAGTCATTATTTTTAGTTGTGTGTCTGATTTTTAACTGCTCTAAGTACCTGTTTTTGTTGTGGAACCACATAAATAATTCCAACCTAAAATTATGTAACCCACTGGGACTCAGCATATCCATGTAGGGTATCTAAGGATATCAATGCATCTGCTTTTGTAGGCTTGGCTATTTTTAAATTTTTACTCAATAACAGAAACAAAAAATGAAACAAAACAAAATGAAGCAAAACAAAATGAAATAAAAGAAACAAACCAAAAAGAAAAAAAAAACAACACAAAAACATTAAACCAAACCAAACAAAACCCACTCCAAATACTCCAAATAAACACAAACAAAACCATAACTAACCCAGCAAGCCAAATTCCAAAAATCTTAAGAGTTCCCTGGGGTCTAAAAACATATAAGCTATGAAGAATTCAATTAACATTTCTCGACCCTAGGAAGTTATTGTAATTAGAAATATACACCAATAATTTTCTTGAAATTGTTATAGTCTCCTCAGAAAGGGAATGACTGAGTTTTTAGAAAAATGTAAAATATTTTTATTTTTTTAAAATCTTTTTCCCCAGACGAAACCAGGAAGAATTGGTGTCCCTCAGATCTCCCACTGCTTTGGGAGTCCTAGCTAAATAAATCACCTTAAAACAGAAAGGCTGTAGATGAAGGATCTTGTAATGGGAATAGAAGTTTCTAACATGATGGAGGTTCAAATTTAATTTATAAATCTTACTGTTTTCTAGGTTGCCAGCTAATACGTGGGAAGTGTCCAAACCTTCCCACAGGGGAAGAAAAGGTGCCTAGTTTAACCCTGCCACAGGGGTTCTGCAGCTCAGTGTGGACCCTGAGAGCCCTCATTAGCACATGACTCCAGCTCCCTAATTGTATCAAAAGCCTGGCATACCTAACATTGATATGATCTTGCTCATAATTTTGCCTAAGAACACAGAGCCTCCAGAGCCAGCAGATGAGTTGGCAGGAAACAATGCAGGTTTCAAAAAAAGCCTTTCCAATATATTTGGCAGGAGTACTTATTCATGAAAATTATACCATTTAAAAAAATAAAAAAAGTAAAAAATAGATGCACCATTAATGAATCTTCAAGACTTCAATTTGTGTATCTAAATGACTAGTTTTAATTTCAAAAGCACACAATATTGAAGATTTTCTGATAGATTCACCTCTTCTCTCATTATTATGCTTGTGATCACAAGCTAAACAGTCATTTGAGTAAGGCTTTATTCATTCTGAATTGCCAGCATGGATATGTTCAGGACATGAAAATCTAACCTACAATCTATCTATAAGGAGAAAGCCGTATTCTTAACAGTATCAGAGGATTACTGGTAGAATGAATTAACTGTATATCTGAAAATGGGGAATAAAATATGGTAGTAAGGTAGAAAATATTAAATGAAAATATGAATGCCCAACGTGGTGTGGGGTACATTTCCAAGCAACATGAGCTGCATTTCTACAGTGCTATATAATTTAGAGCTTTCTGTAAGGATATTTGTGGTGTGGTAGACTAAGTATTTTAAAATTTGATTTAAGCATGAGATGAAACCCCTAAATGCCAAAACTGTCAGTGAAGGAGAAAATGCCCTGGACTTCCAGTGCCAATGCCAGTCATACCAGACTAATCCAGTTATGAGGACATGGAAGTGTCACTTTTTTACCTCAGTCACCTGCAAAACCATCCAGCTGGAGGAAACATTGTTATGGGAGGATGCTTGTGTTTGAAGGCCTCAGTTTCCTGAATGCACGGGTCCCTTCGCCTGCCCATTTTGTTTGTTTGCTGTGGGATGGGGCAGCTGTTGCAAGGCCATGGGCCTGCCTGCCTCACCATCCCCTCAATTCACCCCTTAGCACAAGGTCACCAGCCTGTCCAAGCCGTTGCTGGAGTCAGGGAACTTTTTTGGAAATCTGGCTGCTCTGAGGCCCTGGCAAGTGCTAAGCTGGATTTTTCTGGAGCAGGCAAGTGATCTTCAAGGAGTTGGGTGAAATCCTCCACTTCTTGCCCTGAGGGAATGAATCTCTTATGCTCTTATTTGGGTTCCCTTGGAACAGGAAACAAACTGGATTCGTAACAAGTTTTATGAAATCATAAAATTGTTTAGGTGGGGAAAGATCACGAAGTCCATCTGTTAACACAGCACTGCCGAGTTCACCCCTAAGCCATGTCCCTTAGCACCACATCCACAGGTCTTTTAAATATTTCCAGGTATGGTGCATCCATCACTTCCCTGAGCATCCTGTTCCAATGCTTGGCAAACCTTTCCATAAATAAATTGTTTGTAATATCCAAGGTAAACCCACCCTGGAGCAATTTGACGCTGTTTCCTCCTCACTACAGGCGGTTGTAGAGAGTGATAAGGTCTCTCCTGAGCCTCCTCTTCTCCAGACTAAACATCCCCAGCTCCCTCAGCTGCTCCCTATCAAACCTGTGATCCAGACCCTTCATCAGCTCCATTGCCCTTCTCTGGACTTGCTCCAGCATCTCAGTCTCTTAAATTGAGGGGCCCAGAAATGAACACAGCGTTGAAAATACGACCTCAGCAGTGCCCAGTACAGGGGGACAATCCCTGCCCTGGCCCTGCTGGCCACACCATTGCTGATCCAGGCCAGGATGCCATTGGCCTTCTTGGCCACCTGGACACACCCTGGCTCATGTTCAGCTGCTGTCAGCAGCACCCGCAAACCACTCCAGAAGGGAAAGTAACACAGGTTCTTTTTAATAAATCCCTTGAGGTGTATTAGTGTGAAATGACACTGAATGATTACAAATCATACTGTTTACAAATATATACATCTACATATAGGTAGGGCTTATTTTGGAACAATTTAGTTGCAATGAAAAGCAGGTATGTAACCTTTTTGGTTGCTACCTATAGTGATATAGTAACACAAAAGCATAAAAATAGCAGTTAAGGAAATACATTGAAGAAAAGAAAAAGAAAGAAAGAAAGAAAGAAAGAAAGAAAGAAAGAAAGAAAGAAAGAAAGAAAGAAAGAAAGAAAGAAAGAAAGAAAGAAAGAAAGAAAGAAAGAAAGAAAGAAAGAAAGAAAGAAAGAAAGAAAGAAAGAAAGAAAGAAAGAAAGAAAGGGTAAGAGCAGAAAGGTATACAGTTACCACCCGTGGGTCGAGTGACAAGACTTGGCTGTAGCAATTTCATTGGCTGAAGTGATGGTGACTATCTTGTGGAAGTGGTGGTCACTGTCTTAACCCATCAGGGTGGGGGAACCCCATGAAGCACGAATTCCAATGGGTTGATATACACTCAGGTTCAGGTGGGAATGCCCACATACCTCCCCTAGTGAAGGGACCTTTCAGTTCTCTAGTGGAAGTCCTAAAAGATGAATCTTGGGGCACTTTGGGGGCCTTTGGGGGTTTATGACTCCTCCTAGGACATGACAGCGGCCTCTCAAGTTGATGTAATTAAGCCAACTCTGCCCCATCAGAAGGATGAATGTTCTCAGGCCAACCTGTGAATGTGGATGTCTCCTGTGAAAGTGGCCTTCCCTGGGGGCAGGGTGGGAGTTTTACAACTGAGCCTGAGTTTGTGTGAGGGAAGGCAGCTGGTGTGATAAAACTCACTATCCCTCCTCAGCAGGGTCTACCTCTTATCTGGCTTGGAGCCTCCCGTGGTGGGTTTTCACCCTCTCTCTCTTGCGTGGACCAGAGGCTTGCCTCTACATGCCCAAAATCTCACCTCCTCCTCCTCAGGGGCTGCAAACCTGGTCTCAGCGAAGCGCCCTGCCACTTCCACAAATAGGCAAGACTTTTGTGTCATTAACCGTTAACTTTTCCGTCTCTCACAGTGCATTTCCATCAGACAGCTTTCAGCCCCTCTTGCTTGTGCAATTTTGATATCAGAAAAACAACCACATTGTAACAACAACAACAAACCCCAAACAAAACAAAATAATTGAGATTTTTTGTCTGATCCCAGTTCTTTATTGACTATTTAGAAAAAAGTAACAAGAAAGTGTGGCAAATATAAATGCAGAAAAAAACCAAGAAATTAAAAACGCTGGTAAATTTCTGGGTTCGGTAGGGTTCTCCAGGAACAACATGAAGAAAGTATTTTAAATACTTCTGAAGAACTTTATGCAATTTTCTTGAAGTAGTATTTCTCTGAAAACAGTTTAGGCAGTACTTACTTCACAGAACAGTTTCTGACTTTACGCAACATCTGCTCACTTTGGCAACACGTTTTTCATTGTCAGCCTTTCAAAACCAGCAGCACTGGCTTCCCTTTTATGGCTGATCTGGTGTTCTTAGGTCATGAGGTACAATTAAACATTCAAATGTATTGCTTTGTGAATTAAGTATATTTCAGTCTGGCAAAGCGTGGTCAGCTGGACACGGCAGTGCACCTTGCCGTGTTTCTCAGAGGGGTGAGGTATTTCACAGAGCTCTCTTCTGCATTTTCCAAAAGAACAGAAGTTGGTCTGCACATAGGGTTGAGAAAGCATTCATGTGATGCCAAAACTTACTGCAAATTCTTATTCAACAGCTTGAATACTGCTTACAGAGTTGAAATATCCTTTACACTAACACCACAGTTCTTTCTATAAGTAGCTTTCTCTTAAGCTACTGTTGACTTAACCCATTCCTACCCTTTCTGCAGCCTATGTTAAAGCCCACTTTGGGCTGTCATTTTGGTAAACCTGGCCAAATACTGGATATGGCTGGAAAACTTAACTCCAGATGTTAGGGGGAGAACTGTGTGGTGGGTTATTTTTCAGCAGGATCTACTGAAAACAATGATACAGATATTCCTGGGGGACAAAGTAGCAGGGACTTCTGACAAACTAAACTTCATGAAGATTAGCATTGAAAATTGGCCTCTAATATATATAAAACTCCTTCCATATGAAAGCGTTCTTTCCTAAGGCAAAAGTAGCAGTCTTAGTGGGAAAAGAAAAATCCCATTTACACAGGTCAAGTAGCATTTATAAGTCCCTAGAGGAAGCTTGATTGTCACCTCTGGAAGCGTCGGAGTGTTTGGCTGAGCGGCACGTCCCTGTGTTCCTGCTGCCCCCAGCCCCGGCAGTGCCGGCAGGGCACACGCCAGGGCCCCTTGGCTCCACAGCACAGCCCAGAAGGGTATTTATTCTTCTGTAGGCTTCAAAAACAGGAAGTGACATTTCAAGTAATTGCAGATTTACTGTGAGCCCATGGCTGGTCCCTCTGCATTGTCCCTGCTTTCCTGTTTGAGCTTGGAGGAAGTAGCCAGAGGATAGGGGGAAGGGAAACCTTCCTATGATGCTTCTGCAACTGCAGCCTACATTACTTAGGGGAAGAGCAACAAAAACATATTCAAACCCTTGCCAAAGGCTCACAAGAAATATTTGACATCTAACCTTCTACAACTAGTGGGAGTTAAAGGTTAAATCACACACAACCCAAGTGTTAGGAAAAGGATATGTTTATGTCATCAACTTCTGTTGGGTTGTAAAGGAAGAGGGCAATGGGCTCTGGCTATCAGGAAAATACACGATGGCTACTATTTATGAACACGAAAAGGGCCAATTGGTTCTATATATTTATGTTTTTACATCGAAATGCCCATTTCAACTCAGATAGCTAAGTGGAGAGAGTGCAGGGTGGACACCACTGGCTACTTGCTTTACCTCTGTCCATCTAGACATCATTTATTCCCCAAATATTCTAATTTCCCATGTAGTATCATTTCCTTTGGGGAAACGCCACGAAAGAATCTGACAATCAACATTGCCCATTGCTCTCATGTAATTTATGGAGCTAAAAGTCCAGACTAGCCACGTGTTTTCTAAAATAATATATTGGTATTCTCTAAACTCAGTGATGGAAACATTGTTTTTGTTGTGAAGTGCCAAAAAGCCTCCATAGGCTATTTCACTTTATATAATGCTAATACTTCAGTGATTGTATTTCAGGAAAAGTGATTCTGCTGGCCATTGCTTTTTCAGTCAGCTGAAAAAGTATCTGAATTCAGGAGGATCTGCTCCATGAACTCAAAAAAAGATTTTTTTCTCCATTTAAATTCTCATACTCTCTAGAAATATACCCAACAAAGACTGAAGACCCTCAAGAAAGAAAACCAGTCATACTTTCCTGAGTTAATGACTATAATTCGTATGTTGTAGCTTTCTCTTAGTACAGATTACCCAGCCATTGGCTGGGATCTGTCTCACCTAACTTTAGCAGTTCAGGACTAGTTGCTTCCTCTACCTACACTGGAGGTGCATGGGACCTGTTGGAAGAAAATTCAGCTCATGTGCCTGTTTAGATGGATAGATCAATGATTACAAAGGGAAACGATACAAATGCCTCATACTAAATTTCTAATTTGTGATATCTATTGTTAGGTAAACATAATCCTGCTGCAAAAACTAATTTTTCTATGTTTTGCAGAAATAAAATTAAAAGTAACAGTAGGACATGAATTAAAGTTTAGTATTAATCCTCTGTGAATGTGCCCCATTCATTAAGAAAAAATGCAATACTGCATAATCATTCTGAGTACTCGGTATTATGTGCCAACAAGTTGTAGCATGAATATAAACATTGTGCTGGCAGGGCAAGAGTGACTTTTGGAAATTTTCCTTTCAACATAAGCAAAGCTGCCAATATCGCCCACAGGGAAAAGCATAAACTAGAACAATATATCAAAAAAGTGTTCCNTAAACTAGAACAATATATCAAAAAAGTGTTCCAGCATAGGCTTTCCTACTCATATTCTGTTGGGCTAGAGGTTATCGATGTTTATTTAATTGTATTTAGTAAACAGTATGCCTTGCGATGCAGACATTCTGCCAGTGGTCCTCATTTGTAAAATGAAACAGTCTGGAAGTTATTCTAGGATACTTGATTATTTTACTTTTAGATAAGTCCTTCCTCATTGGTGGTGTTGTGTTCCTTAGATCATTGTTAAAAATATTTTCCCTTAATGATTCTATTTTTCCTACAGTTAAGCAGTTGTGATTCGAGTCTCAAAGGTCGGAGCCAAAAACAGAGCTTAAAGACCAGATCCAGATGCTGGATAGAAGGAATGGAAATGATCTTCACTGGCTGTCTTCTATACACCATTCCTTCCCTACGTTAATGTCTTTCCCCTATGCCCACTGGGTCAGTTAATCAGTAATGTGTTTAAGTGCGTGTCAATGTCACCATGGTGTCAGTTGTCACTTTGCAGTGTTTACAGCCAAGTCTTCCACAAAATGGGGGAACCTGAGTTTTTTCAGACTAGTATTTCCATTTTCTTCTCTCATACCTCTTCTGAATTTCATCCGTGCTACTTCAGCCTATTATTTTGCTGTCCCTTCAGTAGGGAAGACTGGGTAAGGCCTTCCGCTTCATATTTAAAATTTAGGTCACTTGCCTGACAAATAAGATATCAAAACTTTCCTCCAAGCTGGACAGTTCTACCCGCTTGGTGCTACTTTAACCACTGGATTTATGCAGTGTGGAAGAGAGAGAATTGGCAGGAGGTATTGAAAAAAAAGTTCTATGCAAAAAAGAAAAATTAAACCAGCAAGCTACGTATCTGTTGTCAGACAGACCCACTAGTTACATAGGCAAGATCTGCACCTTTTTCATTTTATCACAAACTGACCCTTCAACACCCGTCATTCCAGGTGTTAGT
>WAAG01028358.1:0-78796 GCA_013390105.1 Tichodroma muraria | reverse complement strand
CTCCAAAGTCCTGTGTGAGTCAGTTGCTCTGTCAATGTCACAGCATTCTCTGAACCACTGCAGCCCCACTGCCATTCCTGACTTTTCAGGCCACTTTGGCAACTTCACAAGTTATTTCACTGNGTACGACGGGGGGGCGAGGGGGAGGGACGGGGACGGAGGAGCGTGAGTGACACCGAGCGGTGCTGGGGCCGCCCGGGGCTGGTCCTCGGGGGCTCCCAGCGGGTTCGGGGGTGTCTGGAAGGGTCCGCTGAGCTGGAACGCAGCTGGGAACAGGGGAAGGGGAGAGCAGGGAGAGGCGGCCTCGGGGGCAGCTCAGGCCGTGTCCCTTCGTGTCCCCTCATTGTGTCCCCTTGTGCCCCCTCATCTCCTCCCCATCTCGTCTCCCCTTGTTTCCCCTCACGTTCCCTCACCTCCCCTTGTCTTCCCTCACCAGCTTCCTGTCTTCCCTATTATCTCCCCTCATGTCCCCTCATGTCCTCTTATCATCTCCCCTCATGCCCCGTCCATCAGCTCCCCTCGTTTCCCCTCATTGTCTCTCCTCATCGTGTCCTCTCTTGTCCCCTCGTCATCTCCCCGTGTCATCTCCTCTCGTCATCTCGCCTTGTCTCCCCTCGCATCCTTTCACCACGTCCCCTCCTGCCTCCTTGTGTCCCCTCATCACCTCCCCTATCTCCCCTTTCACCTCCCCTGCTGCTCCCCGGCCGCGGCCGCGGGGCCGGCTCCATCCCACCCCGGCGTCTCCCCGGCTGCAGCGGGGAAGGGGGAGCGTGACCCACTTTCCTCCAGGTCCGGCCTCGCTGCCGCCGTGGCCGCGGGCGGGCGACGGCAGCCGCGAGCCCCAGCACAGCTCGGGGACCGGGGACAGGGTGGCCCGGCCTCGGCACCCCTCTGTCCCGGACCCAGGGGGAGGCGGAGGTCAGAGCTGGCTGCCCGTGTGCCAAGCCCCCGACCTGCCCGGGGTCACCGTGTCACCGCGCCCGGCCCGGGGTGCTGCGGGAGGAGACCGCGGCAGAGGTGGGAGCGTCCTCCTTCATGGGAGCATCCCAGTCGGCGGGAGGCTGAGGTGGGGGCGATGCCCGGGCTGCACGGGGCACGTAAAGCCGCTTGAGCGGAGTCAGGGCCGGGTTTTGTGGCAGAGGGACGTGTCCCTGTTGTCGCCAGGGGCGAGCGGGGCCGAGGGCCGGCTGGCCCTGCCGTGCGGTCGGGCAGGTGCCGCTCGGGGCGTTTGTCTTTGCAGATCCCAACCGTGCGGTGCTGCCGGCGCTGGCGGAAGAGTTTTGGGAGGGAGATGATGACAGGCTGATGAAACCAATCAAACAATGAAGTAATCATAAATCCCCGGTGCTGGCGGCAAAGGCGGGAGGAGCTGCAGGCTGGAGGAGCTGAGGTCCTAACGAAGCCATCCTGCTCGGCAGCAAAAACCCCGGGAGGCCGAAGCACTGAAAGGCAGCCAAAGTCCTGTCATTGGGGCCGATGGACAGAGACAGCCCCGTGTGGATGAGGGCAGGGAAAATCCTGCTGGCAGCTCCGGGAGAGCAGTGCGGAGGGCACAGGGAACGGTGGCAGGAAGGAGGAGTGGTGGCTCCCCAGGGAGCTGGCGGAGGAGAGAGTCCTGCCACTGCTTTGTTTGCTCTTCCCAAACTGGTCTGTGAAACCTGAATCCTGGGACCAAAGGCTGAGGAAGCTTGTCACAGGCTGCTGGCCAGGATGGGAGATGGCTCCTGCAGCGGGAGACACCATGGATGGGTGTGACAGGGCCTGACCCTGCCTTGCAGCTGGAACATCTGCACGGGGAGAGCAGCTCCTGTGAATGGGAGCCCGTGCCTGGCTGGGCGTTCATTGGCTTTGCCGAAGACAATCCTGCTGCTGAGCAGGCTGCTCTGGTCTCTAGGCAAGGAGCTGGTATGAGAATTGCTGGATAACTTGGAATTCAGTGCCAATTCAGTCCTAAACTGGGGGCACTGGGGAGTCCCAGTTGCTGCAGGTGCTTCGGTGGAGGTTTGGTGCTGGTTCTGGTGGTGTCCGTGGTGCTCCAGCATTTCCCGGCGCTGTCCCGCTGCTGTGGAGCCAGCTGGACACGGAGACGTGCCCCACCCATGGCCTCTTGGAGGTGGCTGCTCCTCCTGGGCTGTGGGATGCTGGCAGAGGGGCTGTCCCCACACCACTGCCAGCAGCCAATGTCCCTGTGCTGTGTGTGACCGGCCACCTCCCGGACACACTCGGCTTGCCCTGAGTGGCTTTGGATGGCCCTGGGGTGGCACATGGATGCAGGAACCCTTTCCCTATGCCTGTTTTACTGCTTGGGTGAGGTGGGAGGTGGTGGCCGGCCTGGCTGGAGGCTGCCTGGCCATGGTGGGTGCCGGTGGCTCCGAGCCCCAGTGAGATTCCTGTCCTGTCCCCACAGCCACGTTGTCCTCGTTAGGCCAAGGTGCCTTTGTGAGCCCTCCCTGGGCTCCAGCGTGCCACAGCCCCTGGGAAGCACAGCTCATATCTGGTGTGCAGGTCTCAGCGGCACGGAAGAGAGGAGAGGATGTCCCTGGAACGGGGTCAGGAAGGAACGGGGGTGGCAGGGGCTGGAAATGGAGTGGGGCACTGGGAGGCAGCGGCTCAACATGGGGCACCGCCAAAGCACCACTGCCCCTCGTTCCAGTGACACCAGCGTGGTGCTGGCATGTGGAGAACTGGGAGAGGGGATGGCTCTGACGGGGCCCAGGGCGTGACTTTGCTGGCTCAGTGCGTTGTTTAGGGGAAACAGGGCAGGTTTGGAAGCTGCTTGGGGTGTGGAGGGAGGGAGGTCCCTCCTGAGGAATGCTCTGGCCTCCAGCCTGCTGGGTTTGGGTGGGAGTCGGTGTTACCTGCTCATAACTGAGGGTTTGGGGATGAGAAACGGGGAAATCAAAGCTCTGCCAAGTGCAGGGACAGAGCAGCGTGGGCCTGTGCCCATCCCACTGCTGCATTTCACATTTCTCCCCTCTTTAAAGAGGAATCTGGGTCTTGCAGAGCCCCTGCCCTGCATAGATTCTCCCTTCGTTTTCCCAGTTCCTTGCCCCAGAGCAGCCCACGGTGCAAATCCCAGCCCCTGGTGCTCAACCGTGCATCAGGCTCAGCTCAAGCCTGTAACCTCCCGCAATAACCGGGTTGTTTTTCTGTCAGTCTCTGATGTGGCCAGAGGGATTTTTTTCCCTCCCTTTCCCTCTTAATTTCCAAGCAGCCGCTGCTCCAGCAGCCTCCTCTGCGGGAGCCTGGGGCAACTCTCCCGGGCGGCCTCTGCTCCTCTCAATGAGCTCCTAATGAGTTTGCAATTAGTTATCGGCAGAGCCGATGTGCCCAGGGCTGGGCGGGAGGAGGAGCGGGATGTGGAGCGGGATCCAGAGCAGGGCAAAGCATCCCCCAGCAGGGAACAGCGCTGGGGCAGGATTGGCGGTGCCAGCCTCGGCTCCCGACAGGATGCTGGGCTGTGGATATGGGATAATGTCCTTCCGGGATCTGCTCCACGGCGCTGGGGATGGAGCCGGGAGGTTTGGGAAGAGGAGCGGCAGCTGCCGGCGGGAGACGAGTGGCTGCCTATAAATACCTGCCAGGGAGCAAGGAAGAGGTGGGTGGATTATCCTCCTCACTCAATGAGATAAACGGTTCTGAAGCTTAAACACAGAACAATTTTAGTCTGAATAGTAGGAGAAATGGCTCAGGATGCGGAGATGACGGCAGGAACCGCCTGTGGTGAGCGGCAGGTCCCGGGGCCGTGTGGCAGCAGCTTCGCTGCCTCTTTGTCACTCCCGGGATCTTGAGCCATGGGGGGGCTTTGCCAGGACTCGGCCGGGATGCGCATCCTGCCTCCCTGCTTGGGAAAGCTCCTTCAGGAGCGCCTGAAACTGAGCTGGAGAGGGTGCGTTTGTGTTCCTTCGGGTATGGTGCTGACTCCTCTCCCAGGGTTTTGGGGCGGGAGAGGAGCTGGGGTGCTGGAAAAGGCCCGGTTCTGGCTCCGGAGTGACCCGGCCTGGCTGCACAGGTGGTCCTTGGTGTGACTGGCCTGGCTGCGGGACCTCAACCCTGGCCAGGCCAAACTGGTGGCATCTCCTGCCACACTGGCACTGCCATCCCTCCGTGTCCTGCTATTCCCGCATCCCTGCTCTCCCTGGGAGTGCACGGAGCTGGAACGGAGCTCTCGCTGCCTCCCGCTGCCGCCCCGCTTCGCTGCTCACATCAAACCCAACACGTTTGCAAAAGCCTTTCAATTTTTAATGAAAACTTCTGCGTTTACGCTTTCCTCGGCCTCGGCGCGTCGGTATTTTGGTCGCCGCCGCCGTTTGGCTTCCCCGGGATCGGTGATGGCCCCGCGTTCCCGTTAGCCCTGGCGAGGAGGGGGTTGTTGTTCGGAGCCGGCTGTGCCGGCGGCACTGCGGCAGGATCCCGGCACATCCCGATCCCTGGCAGCACATCCCGGTGCCAGCTGTGCCAGCCCACGCCACAGCACGGGAGCTGGCTTGGCGGGATCCCTGCTTCCCATGGATGTTCCTCGGTTGCTGGCTGGGAAGGAGACACCTGGAAACCCCAACAGGCTGAGCCAAGGGGAAAAGCAAACAGCCCTTGACTTGGAGAGCACTTCCACAAGCTGCCAGTCCTCCCTCTCCTCTCTCCCGTCCAACCAGCAGGGTTTTTCCTCAAACCCAACCTTCCCCACTTGAATAATTGCATTTCAACGCCGGTTAATTAAGGGACATTGATGAGCGCAATCGTAAATCCAAGCGTAGCCGGAATTCTTCGTGCAGGATGCCGGGGGCTGTTCTCAGTCCTGCCTCCAGCGAGCTGCTGCTGATCCACCTCCACCTCCAGCACCCAGACGCTGAGATGGTGCTCCTCTGCCAGGGGGCCAATGAAACACTATGGAGATGAGCTGCTTCGGAGATCTTATGAGTCAAACTGTTACATTTTTGGAACATCATGATGTTGAAGTTCCTTTTCTATTTTTTCCCCAACTTCCCAGGGAAAAAAATATAACTATAATAAGTGAAGAAGCTGAGCTTTGGTTTGGGATGACAGGCAGCACAGTGGGGGGGAAGGAAGTAAGGAAGGAGGGAGAAGTTGGAGATCCGACTCAGCCTTATTGGGAAGGGGCTGGGAGGATCCTTGTGTGTGATCCTGACCGTGGGGTGCTGCAGGTGTTTTGTGGGGTGTCTGGCACCATTCGGGGTAGCTGTCACAGCCCCTGCATGGGGCTCAGCCCATGGGCACCACCTGGGCTCTCTCTGTCCACCCTCATCCACCTGCAGCCACCGAGTGCCCTCCCCATGCCCCTGGCTGCCCGGGGTTTGTGCTTGTGCGGGGATGGAGGGTGAGGCAGTGCCCTGAAGACATCAGAGGAGATGCTGGGGTGGTTTTGCTGCTGTGGTGGTGTGGTGGGTGACTCTGACCTTGGGTCTTCTTGTGGGAATGGTCAGAGTGAGGAGAAAACCATCCCTGGTTTCTTGGGAGTGAGGAATGTTGGTGCTGTTGTCCATGTGCTGCTGGCTGGGGCGGCCACTGCTCTGCTTTGGTGAGATCCCACTGGGAATGCTGCATGCAGCTGTTGGACCCCAGCACAGGAAAGACATGGATATGTTGAAGCAAGTCCAGAGGAGGCCACAACAATGATTATTGGGATGGAACACCTCTGCTATGAGGAAAAGCTGAGAGAATTTGGATTGTTCAGCCTGGAAAAGAGAAGACTCTGGAGAGACCTTAAAGCCTGTTTCAGTGCCTAAAGGGGCTTCAGGAGAGCTGGAGAGGGACTTGGGACAAGGGTCTGGAATGAGAGGACAAAGGGCAATGGCTTCCCATTGCCAGAGGGCAGGGATGGATGGGATATTGGGAAGGGATTGTTCTCTGTGAGGGTGGGCAGGCCCTGGCACAGGGTGCCCAGAGCAGCTGGGGCTGCCCCTGGATCCCTGGAAATGTCCAGGGCCAGGTTGGACACTGGGGCTTGGAGCAACCTGAGATAGTGGAAGGTGTCCCTGCCCATGGAACAAGATTGGCTTTAAGGTCCCTTCCGATCCCAAAGCAGTCTGGGATTCTGGGATTCTCCACACCAGAGTGTCTGGCACCCTGGCTGATGAAGGCCAGGAGTTGGTGCTGGTGGATGGTCGGAGAGATGTGAGGGAGGGATTTGCTGCAGAGCCATTGTGTCCCCCTTTGGTGCCTGGGCGTGGCCCCGGTTCCGCTCTGGAGTTTTGCCAGCTGGTGTAGGCTCAGCTCTGGAGGGTGCTCAGTACTGGAGTGGACAGGGCTGGCTCTTGGGGTCCCCACTGGGGACACAGCAGCAGAGTGCACCCCGAAAAGGCCTTAGCTCCTGTCCTGCATGGTGGCTGTGAACACACCAGGCCTGAGAAAATGTGTCTGTGTGTGTCCCCGTTTGCATCCGTGTGTGACCTTGTGTGTGTCCCTGTCCCTGTCTCCTGTCCCTGTCTCCTGTCCCTGTCTCTGCCATGCCTGGAGCCCTCCCTTTGCCCCCAAACATCCAGAAAGCTGCAACCCCCCGTGGAGGCTGGAGCATCCCCTCTGGAGCCATTGCATTGGTGGCCCTTGGGGACAGAGAGGTGGCACCCAGTGGGGGCTGCTCAGCACCACCCTGGCAAGGAGCCAAAGCACCTCCTTTGCAAGGAGCCGTGGCTGCAGCCTTGGGGAAGGGACGGGACGGGACGGGATGGGATGGGATGGGATGGGATGGGACACAATGGCTCTGCAGCCCCCACGGAAGCAGTGCCACCTCTGCCTTGCAGCGCAACCATGAGCGCGGGCTCGATTGAGCAGGAGCCGTCGCGCAAGCTGGGCTGCTGTGGTGTGCCCCTCATCACCGAGGACATGCAGTCCCTGGCCATCCGCACCCTCTCGGGCACCGACATCACCAAGCACTATGACCTCATCCGCGAGCTCGGCAAGGGCACCTACGGCAAGGTGGACCTGGTGTCCCACAAAAGCACAGGTGAGGGGAGCGGGGCGTGTGCTGGGAGCAGGGTGCCCGGCCCGGCCCGGCCGAGGGCTCACTCCTGTCCCCTGCCCTCCACAGGCACCAAGATGGCCCTGAAGTTCGTCAACAAGAGCAAGACGAAGCTGAAGAACTTCCTGCGGGAATTCAGCATCACCAACACGCTCTCCTCCAGCCCCTTCATCATCAAGGTCTTCGACGTGGTCTTCGAGACCGAGGACTGCTACGTCTTCGCTCAGGAGTACGCCCCCGGCGGGGACCTCTTCGACATCATCCCGCCTCAGGTGGGACCCCCGGCACCTCCCGTGGGAGCCTCTGTGGGACGTGGGGGCTCAGGGGGTGCTGAGGAAAGCTGCCCCTGTGCTTTGTGCCCATGTGGGAGGGGGTGCAGGCTCAGGGACTGGGCACCCCTGTCTGGGCTGGGCTTGACCACAAGCACCTACAAAGAGATGTGGGACCAATCACCCGTCCTCTGGGTGGCCTAAGATCCATCACCTGTCCCCTAGGATGGCCTGAGACCCATCACCCTTCTCCTGGGGGAGTTGTGGCTGTCCCATCCCTCGAAGTGTCCAGGGCCAGGTTGGACGGGGCTTGGAGCAACCTGGGATAGTAGAAGGTGTCCCTGCCCACGGAACTGGATGATCCTTCAGGTCCCTTCCAACCCAAACCTTCCGCAGGGAGCCTGAGACCCACCACCCGTCCCTTGGGTAGCCCAGGACCCCCCACCATCCCCTGCCTCAGAGCACCCAGATATAAAAGCCCCCATGACCATCAGACGGCAGAGCTGTGGGTGCGTGGGCCGGGTGGGACCCCACAGGGCTCGGTGGCAGCTGGCTGACGCCGTGTCCCCCCCGCAGGTGGGGCTCCCCGAGGAGCTGGTGAAGCGCTGCGTGCAGCAGCTGGGCCTGGCCCTCGACTACATGCACAGCAAGAGCCTGGTGCACCGGGACATCAAACCGGAGAACGTGCTGCTCTTCGACCGCGACTGCCGCCGCGTCAAACTGGCCGACTTCGGCATGACCCGCAAGGTGGGCTGCCGGGTCAAGCGCATCAGCGGCACCATCCCCTACACGGCGCCCGAGGTGTGCCAGGCCGGCCGGGCCGAGGGCTTCGCCGTGGACACCAGCATCGACGTCTGGGCTTTCGGGGTGCTCATCTTCTGCGTCCTCACCGGGAACTTCCCCTGGGAGGCGGCGGTGGCGTCCGACGCCTTCTTCGAGGAGTTTGTGCGGTGGCAGAAGGGGCGGCTGGCGGGGCTGCCCTCGCAGTGGCGGCGCTTCACGGACAGCGCCCTGCGCATGTTCCAGCGCCTGCTGGCCCTCGACCCCGAGAAGCGCTGCCCCGTCAAGGAGGTTTTCTACTTCATCAAGTGCGACCTCATGGCCGAGGTGCGCTGCCGGCCCTCCTACCGCTCCCGCAAGCACGCCAGGGACAAGCTCCCGGCCGGGCCCCACTGCCACGAGGCCACCGGCTCCTGCACCCCCGCCCCGCTCAAGAGGACCGTCCTGACGGAGGGGAGCGGAGCGCGCGGCCCCGAGCCCGGCGCAGCCGCCCCGGGCACGGCGAGCAGGACAGACGGACGGCAGGACAAGGGCAAGGGGCAGATGGTCCTGGCCACGGCAATAGAGATCTGCGTGTGACGGCGGCGCGTGGCGGCCGCGCGACCCGCCCCGTCCCCCCGCCCCGGGGACAGGGATGGGGGAGCCCATCGTGGTGGTGGCACGAGCCGGGACCGGGCTCTGGGTTTCCCAAAGGCAAAAAGCAAAGGAAAAGAAACACAGTCGAAGAGGAAAAGGACAGAACTGGTTGCGCTCTGTAGCGCCGAGGATGCCGATCCCCCCCCCGCCCCACCTGGGCGAGGCCAGTGGCCGGAGCCCAGCCGAGGGCACCGCTCGCCGCTGGGGAGGCTGGGGGCACCCACAGCCCTGCCACGGCTGTGCTGCCCCCTCCGAGGTTCCCCCCAGGGTGGCATGGGGAGATCTCTCCCCGCACGGGGAGGAAGAGTCAGGGGGCAGTGGGTAGTGGGTGGCCCACTGGCTCTGCCCCCGCCCCGTGCTCGCCCCCTGCCCGGGGAGCGGGAAGGCCAATGACCCTGCGCCGTGGAGGAGGCCTTTGGGGAGGTTTGGGTGGGTGGTGATTTGCCCTCTTCCACTGGTCCCTGCCACACTGCTGGGGACTGGGAGGGGATGGGGAGGTGGGTGACGGGGAGCCGGGGGGTGTGCCGGCAGCCCCGGACCCCCGGCAGCCCCGGCTGCCTCCTTGCCGTGGGAGGTGCTGGCAGCCATTGATGTAGCAAGTGTCCCTGTCTGTGTGTCGTTGTGTGTCCCAGCCACTGCCACTGGCAGCCCCTGTCGCCCTGCCCTGCCCCACCCGGCTCAGGCCCTGCCGGAGGGATGGGTCCCCTCTGGCGGAGCTGCGCTCGGGCTGTGGCCAGTGGGCGCGGTGCCGGCCATCCAGCAGGTTGGATGCTCGGGGCCGGGCTGGCTCTGCCGTGCTGGCGTCCCCGTGGCCCCTCTGCAGACTCTTTGTACCCAGGGACTGGAGGAGGTGGCGGCGGTGCACCCCAGGCTGGCCTGCACAGCCCGGGAGCAGAGGAGGGAGCTCCGAGTGGCCTCCCCTGGGCCCGCCTGCTTCTCTGTGCTGTCCCCATCACCCCTCCTTGCTGTCACCCCTTCCCCAAATCTGTCACCCTCCCCTGGGGCTGGCGGGGAAGCGACAGCGGGACTGACCCTGCCGGGGCTGGCTGCAGCGGGGCAGGGCGTGGTGGCAGCAGCCACTGGTGGCCCCTTAGTGACAAGGTCCTGGGGCGTGTGCGGAGGTCACGCCTTCCCTCCTGGATTTGGGCACCCAGCAGAGCGGGGAGCTCGCCCCACCGCCGCGGTGGGGAAGCTGTGGAGGCACCCCAAGGCAGGAGCACCCTGCTTTGGTTCGGGCTTCCCTCCCACGGGGTGGGTGCCGCGGGGCCGCCCCGGTGCCCCAATTCCCCACAAAGGGCTATAACGCNCCCGCCGTGCCCCCGTCCCCGGCACCCCCCGGGCCCGGCGTTAGACGTAGCATTGCCCCACGTAGAGAGCTAGGCACCGGTTTTACTCCTCTTTGCCTTAGGTCCCTCGATGTCCTCGATCTTTCGTGCAATAATGTAGATAAGGGATCCCGGCCGCCCCGGGAGGGCTCGGTGGCACCTCTCCGGGAGGGCTCGGTGGCACCGCCCGGGATGTGTCCCAGGGGGTGCCCGGTGTGATTTCTGTCCCCGTCGAGGTCGCTGTGTCCGTAGGTTGTCAGGTTTTTATTTCCAGTTCCCTCAGCTGTCGGGTTTCGGACCTTCTTCCTGTAGGAGAGGCTGTAGTGTCACAGACGTTACCTCAGTTTGTCACTGTTGAAAAGGATTTAAAAAAACCACAACTGAAACCGTAAAAAAATGACAAAATACATAGTTATAAAAGCAACAAAAAATTTCTCAATGGCGGTGAAGACTTTTTTTAATTAACTAAAGGAAACGTGATGCTGCCTGTGCGGGGGTGGATGGGTGAGGGCACGGCCTCTGCCCTGCCGTGGCCTCAGGAGTGGCTGTCCCTCCTCTGCCACCCGGTCACCGTGGCCACCCCGGGAAGGGAGGGAAGGCACGTGGGGAGCAGCAGGGTGGGACAGCTTGGCAGCACCCATGGGTGGGGGGCACCCAGCGGCCCTCGGTGCAGCCCCCTCCCGACAGCCAGGGCTGCCTGATGCCAAATGTATTCCAGCCACGTCCGCAGGCTAATTTCAATTTCCTGGTAATTATGCAAATGAATGTGGATTTAATTAAGGGCAGATTTCATTAAAGTCTTCTTGGGGAAATGAGAGCAGGGTGGGGGAGAGCGAGGAGGAGGCGGCGGCAGGGAAGCAGAGATGAAGGCAGCGCCTGCCCCGGAAGATGAATGGCCCCAGGGGAAGCGGAGGGGACGGACGCGGTCCTTTGGGAGTGGGAGCCCACTGCAGGAGGCCAGAGCTGTGTGGGCACGGCTGGGGCGGTGCCGGCGGTGGAGCCCGGGCAGTGCAGCAGCGGCTCCCCGGTGCATCCCCGGCCGCGCTCCGGGCACCGGGCAGCGAGTCCTGCTCATCCCCTGCTCCAGCAGCGACGGCTCCCGGCTCCTTCCCTCCCACCAGGGCAGGGAAAGCAGTGCTCTGACACGTGATTCGTATTTTTCTCTTCCCCGGCTAAAAATACAGATTTGGCCACGCCGAGAGGTCTAGGAAATCAATGTCATTGTCACCAGGCGGTGGCTGGCAGGACTCTCCCCTCCCCGATCTAGACAAAAAAGGGATCGCTGCCATTTGACGTCTCCGAGCCGAAGCGCTCGCGCGGCTCCAGCGGAGCTGCCTTTAATCCAAAGTGAAATGGGGCTAATTTTATTCCGGCGAGGTCGGGATGCTGCGAGCCCGGCAGCGCCGGCGGGGCAGGAGCTGCTTGTCTCCAGGCAAAAGCTCCAGCCACAAAAAGACGGAGCTAAAGTTTGCCAAGCCACCACCTGCGCGGCAAAGGCGTCACCTGCCCGGCAGAGCCGCGACCTCCCTGCCTCCCCTCCGAGTGTGCTCCCCGGACATTCCGGGGGCACGGCTGCTGACCTTGGGCAGTCCCCGGGCGAAGGATGAGCAACACAATCACTGCCCCGGAAGGATAAGAATCCTCGATTTGGACAGATCCTGGAGGAGCAGAGGGAAGAGGGATGGGGTGGCAGGTGTGGAATGGTGTGGGTGTGCGTGCAGCATCCCGTAAAACCAGATCCTTCGGAGCTGGGAAAGCCAGGAAGGCCGGGCTGTGACACTCAGCTGTTGATCCCGCCTCGGATTTCATCCACCCCTCGATTCCGGAGCTGGATTATGCCCGGTTTTCCTCACAGACACTTTGTGAGGCACTGCAGCCCCAGCTAAAACACTGGGGGTTGGGAGTAAAAATAACTGGGAACGATCCGCTCGTTGGGAGCACAACGATCAACGCCAAGCTGGCATTGCACGAAGTCCCACCCCAATCGCAAACAAACCCTTTAAAAGGTAATATTTTGCCACTAGGATGGTGCTTCAGCTCGCTGCTGACTCAGGAGGGGCCGTGGGATGAGGAGGGAGTTCCCACGCACCCCGAACAGGGAGGGGAGCGCGGGGTCCGGGCTGCCGGGGGCTTCCCCAGCCCGGCTCGGGGAGCATCCATTAACTGCGCTTCTCGGGCTGATCCGCTTTCCAGAACTCCCAGAAATAGCGGTGGCACCGCGCTGGAACGGGCGTAGGGAGGAAGTGTGACTCATGTGCCACCCGGCGCCCCGGCGGAACTCGCACCCCGAGCGGGACCGCGGGAATGCGGCAGGAATGGGAGCAGGCACGGGGGCATCCCGATGCTCTTTCTGGCGGCAGCACACTGCCCACGGAGGGGACGCAGCTCGGGCGCGTCCCTGCCTGTCCTTCCCGCGGGATCGTCTGCGATTCCAGCTGCCAGGGATGATGGACAGATGTCAGTCAAGGCCTGGCAGCGGCCGAGGGCCCCAGCGGGAACGAGCTGCTGGAGACAGAGAGCAAAAAACTGTCCCGAGGTGGGGAAAAACCCAGCCTGCGCCGCGTGGCAAGGCTCAGCAGGCCCGTGGCTGGCGGCTGGAGGGAGAGGTGACCTTGTGGGGGGATCCAGCCGCCTTTGGGAGGAGGGAGAGCAGAGCTGGCTGCACCTCCAGCCCCAGCCCAGCGCAGCTCCCCGCGCATCCGAGCCTGCTGGAAAGAGCCCTGTGAGCATCCCGCGGGACCAGCTCGTGGCCAGCCCCTGCCGGGTGCTGGCTGCCTTTGCTGCAGCCTCAGCCAGCCGGGGGGTCTCGGCTCGGGGCGGGGGGAAGCAGGAAGCTGCCGCGGGGATCTCTGCCGGCATCTCCCGCCGGGCCCTGTGCTCCCCACAACGGCTTTGGACGCGTTTTGTCACCCCAAGGTGTTTTTTCCCCACGGAAAAGGCGGTGTTTTTCAGCAGGGTCTTTTGGCTGAAGGATGGGTGGGGGTGTCGGCTTTGGGAGCAGGGGGTTGATGGCAGTTTTGGGGTGCAGGGAGGTGCCAGGGCCCGGGGAGGGGGGGCTGGGGAGCACCCCTAGCCCTGAACACTCCCCCCACCTCCCAAAGGGATGGGCTATGGGCTCCAGCTCGCAGGCCTCCCACGTTGCCATGACAACTGCAGCATCCCAGCTTGGCAGGGATGGGAAATCTCCATCCCATCACCGCCTCGCCCGGACATGGCTCTGGATCTGGCACAGGCAGCATCCCAAACCCACGGAGGAGCACGAGGTGCAATTCCTGCTGGCTCTGACGGCTGGGCCAGGCTCCTCCTTCCTGCACAGCCCTCCCAGAGCCACACGGCTGCCAGGGCAGGGGCAGGAGAGATTTCTGCTTTTCAGATGTGGATCTTCCCATTCCAAACCCTTCCGCCTGCTCTGGATTTGTGGGGTCCTGGCAGGCAGAGCATCCTCCAGGCTGCCCCCGCACCTTCCTGTCTTCTCTGGACGGGACAAAGTGGGCAGTGGGCTCCCAGATCAGGGACCCTGCTCCCCCAGTTGCCCCAGATTTGAGGGCAGCAGAGCCAGGGGTGTCTCAGGGTTGGTGTTACCCCCCAATAACAGGAGCATCCCCACGGGCGGCTCTTGCTCTCTGCAGCCTCCCAACCCCTCAGCGCTGAGCCTGGAGAGATCCTGAGCTAATTCCTTGCTGACAGCAGTGGCACAGGGCTGGGGAGAAGCTTAGCTCCTGTCTCAGAGGCTGCTGCACCTCCACAAAAGTCGCATTTGAAGAGCGTTAATACAAGATTAATCGAGGTTTTAATAAACAGCGAGTCGAGCGCTAATGGAGCCCAACTTGTAAGCCACGTGTAACACCCCGGGGGCTTAAAGGCATCCAGAACACGGCTGGAACGTGCTGAAAGGGGATGTTAATCACCTTGTAGCCCTGAAGACACCGCAGGGGAAGGGAATTTTAGGGGAAAGGCTGCAGGTGAGCCTGGGGCACGACCTCAGCCCTCCCACTGCTTCAGGACGCGGGGATTTACAAGCCTTTCCCCCACCCCAGCCCTGGCACGAAGGCAGGCAGAGGAATTTGGGACACCTGAGTGCCCCCGGGGCTGGAGCCACAGTGAAGCAAGGCCGGTTCATAAGGGAAGGCCAGATGTGCCCTGGGGTGGAGCTACCCCCAGTCACGAAGTAGGGGGTGGTAACTGGGGACTATTTGGAGTGGGCAAGCCCTGCAGCTGGCCCGGGGTCCCTCTCCTGGGGCTACCCCACCCTCCTGGACAGGAGCCTATCAGCACCTCCCTGGCTGAAGCCGCTCCCAGATCTGATAATCCCGGACAGGGATTTAGATTCCAGCCTGAGGAAGGTCCAGCTCCCCCAGCCTCTGCTGGCCTCGCTCCAGTTTGTGGCACCTCTGCAGCCACTCGAGGGACAGGTCTGGTTTGAGGAGCAGTGCCAGGAGCCTTTGCCATGGACCAAGGTCTAGTTCCAAAGTCCCCCTGTACCCTGTGAGCGTGGCTGGCTCTGCAGAGCTGCTGGGTGACCTCTGCCCCCAGGCTGCCCAGATAACTGCTTTGGCTTCAGGGCCAGGGGGACTCCAATATTTGGAGGCTGCCAGCTGTGCTGCCTGTGGCTGTGGGCTGGACATCGACTCTGGCTGTGGCTGTGTGGGAGCTCAGCAGCTCAGAATGGATGGACTGTGGTGCTTTAGTGGTCAGGAGCTTCTCAGGGGTCTTTAGTTTGTTCCATAGCACCTCAGTCACTTCCATGTGTTTGGATAGCCCCCTTTGGGGGAAGGAGCAGCTCTGCAGGACCCCAGGGCATTTGGGCTGGCAGCAGGGTTGAAGGATCCTCTGTCAGGAGCTGAACACCATCCTGGCTGCCAGGCTTCCCAAGGAAGCTAGATCTTGGGGAAGGACAGGCCTGGGGACCAGCACAGCAGGCCCGTTTCTCTCAAAGTGACCTCCCTGCAGGACGAGGCAGCCGGCTCTGAGTCACTGCCCAGCTTTCCCACCATTCCTGGGAGCCACTCGTTCCTGCTGCTCCACAGCCCTCAGGGAGACAGTCACTGGTCAGTCTGCTGTGAGAGGGAATCAGCTACCACCAGCTCAGGATCTTGTGCCAGGGCTCTGGGAAGGAGGAGCCCCACACCCAGAGTCACCACTCAGAGCTGGGATCGCGGCCGGTGGCTGTTACGGGCTCCAGAGCCCCACGAGCTCCTGTGAGGCACAAGCCAAAAGCACTCTCCAGTGTCCAAGCAGTGCCAGCTGAGGGACAGTGGCCAGCTGAGACAGAGGAGCAAGGACATTCTACTCCACCCTGCTCCCTCCTTCCCTCTGTCACTTGAAGTCTCTCAGGTGTCAGTGCCAGGTAGGTCAGCCAGTACATCACAGCACCCAGATCACAGAATTCCAGAACAGTTCAGCTTGGAAGAGACCACTGGAGCTCATCTGGTCCCACCCTGCTCCAGCAGGGTCCCCCAGAGCCTGTTGCTAAGGATTGTGTCCAGGTGGCTCTTGGATATCTGCAGGGAAGGAGACTCGAGAGCCTCTCTGGGCAGCCTGGGCCAGTGCTCGGTCACTGCACGGGGAGGAAGTTCTCCCTCACGTTGATGGTTTAGTGGGAATGGTCAGGGACCTCACTGATCTTGGAAGTCCTTTCCATCCCTAATGATTCCATGTCCAAATAGAACTCCTGGGATCAGTTCCTGCCCACTGCTGGGCCCTGCCCTGAGCCCTCCCTGCACCCAGGGACACCCAGGGTCGAGGGCCACTCTCAGCTGGGGCTCCTCTCCAGGCTGAGCAGCCCCAGCTCCCTCAGCCTTTCCTCACAAGGACACGCTCCAGGCCCCTCACCATTTTCTTGGGCAAACCAGTCACAAACAGGCCCACTGGAGCCACCTGGGGATCTTGAGCACCTGCAGCATCTTGGTGATCTTGCTGGACACACGTTTTCATCTTCAGAATCATCTCTGAAAGCTCACAAAATGGCAGGAGGCTCCTGATGGTCAGAAAATGGCCAACATCCCACAGGTGTGCAAGGAGGAGACTCCAGGGATCAGATCCATTGGTTCACCTGGCAGAGCAGCCAAGCAGAGCCCCAGGACAGGGCCAGGAGCTCAGCAGAACCCCAGCTGAGGCCCAGATATCCCCACAGCTATGGATGGATGGATGGATGGATGGATGGATGGATGGATGGATGGATGGATGGAGATAGACCCTACAGCCCCTCAGCTGAGCTCCCCAGGAGTTTTTGTAGTCCCAGCAGCCCCAGTTTGACCCCATACTGTGTGAAACTGTCCTGGCAGAGCTCCTGCCTTGCTTTACTGGATCAAACTGGTCACTTTTGGGGACAGGCTGTGGTGTTGCTGCTGGCCCGTGGCTGTGGCAGGGCCAGGTGGGCCCAGACAAGGCATTGCCAGCCCTGGTCTCCTGCATGACCCAGTTAGAGCATCCAGTGAGCTCCTGTGCTGTGTTCTGGCTGAGCATCCCTGTTCCCTGGTTGAATTCCCCGCGGGTGACTCATCCCGGCCCCGTTTATCAGCCCTGCACACAAAGCGCCCTTTGTGCTCCTCCAGCCCTGCCGGGGCGGCTGCCAAGGACCAATTAATCACCGGCTCCTGCTGCCACGGCCTGGAGATGGTGCCCTGGGAAAGGGGAGGTCAAGGACTGGAGAAGGGCCACTGCCTGCCCCATGGGACAGAACTGGGACTGGAGCCCAGGTGCTGATCCCACCCCAGGAAGAGAGCGGTGAGGCAAGGACCAGCCACCAGCCCTGTCGTATCACAGCCATGGAATGAGAGCTGGCTTGGGCGTGGACGGATCTTAAAGATCACCCAAATCCCCTGCCATGGGCAGGGACAGCTCCCACTATCCCAAGTTGCTCCAAGCCCCAAAGTCCAGCCTGGCCTTGGACACTGCCAGGGATCCAGGGGCAGCCACAGCTGCTCTGGGCACCCTGGGCCAGAGCCTCCCCACTCTCACAGGGAACAATCCCTTCCCAATATCCCACCTATCCCTGCCCTCTGGCAGTGGAAGCCATTCCCTGTATCCTGTCCCTCCATCCCTTGTCCCAAGTCCCTCTGCAGCTCTCCTGAAGCCCCTTTAGGCCTGGAAGGGGCCCTGAGCTCTCCCTGGAGATCTGCAGTGGCTCTTGGCCAAGAGAAGTGTCTTTGGCTCTATCAGCAGAGCAGGTATTTGTGGGCATGGGAGGTGCGTGGCACAGGATTATCGAGTTTGCTGAGTATGGATGATCCAAGGACAGCTCCAGCAGGTCCATCAACTCCTCCAGCTTCCTGAGCCACCATGGACCTCAGGAGATGAAACCCAAGTGCCCAATTTTGAGTTTGCTGGGAGGGCAGCAAATCCTGCTGGCTGTGCAGTAATTCCCAGGCTGATGGCTTTGTGTGGTGACATGGGACATTCCCAGGGCTCAGCAGGGCTCGTGTGCACAGGACTGAAGCAGAAACTTTTTTGGGGTGAGAGAGTCAGTTTGGCCAGGCTGAAAAGTGCTGAGCACTCGATGTGTCTGCACTGGTGGCTGCAGAGGGTCAGCAGAGCTGGCACCCAGCTCTCCCAGCAGTGGCTGGGTGCTGACCCTGGGCCACAGCACCCAGAGAAGGGCACGGCCAGGCCGTGCCCAGTGGGGATGAGCTGCTCCTGCAGCTCCCTGCCAGCTCAGCCCCCGCCCCTGCCCTGCTCAGGCTGGTAAGGGCAGTGATACGGTCCCCTCGGGTCACCTGCCGGGGTGTCAGCGTCCCACTGCTGCTGGGGACAGCCAGGCAGCAATCATCGGGGTGGTAATTAGTTAAATCTGTCCTTGGTACAAAGGAGCTACAAAACTACAGCAGGAGTGAGGCTCTGCCTGTGCCCTCGATAGGGGAAAGCATCCAGCACCTACACATCCCTGGGGACACCAATCCATCCTGATTCCTGAGGAGGTGATGCCTTAAGTTTTAGCTTTTATATTTCTTAGATCCTGTGCTGTTTTAGTGGGTAGTTGGGGTTTCATGTTAAGTGCTACTGAGCTCTCTTCAGAGTAGATAGACAAAACAATTCCTTCTCTAGCTTGGGACCAGGGACAGCTTTCAGGCCCAAGAACAAAAACAACGGTGAAGTGAGAAGTAAAAACAAGGAGGCTGGAGCTTCATAACCTGAAGCTGTAATTGGACAATTAATTCCAATATGCTGATGGACCAGAACTTATAAAAGTGTGAGGCCCTGTGATCAGTCACCCATTTTTGTGGCCATTTTGGGGTGAATCTTGGGTGTATCCCAGCTGGGCTCTGTGCTGCCCAGCTGTGCCCATGGAGGCCTTTTAATAAATCCCTACTTTATCCTTTTGCTTTGCCTGGTCTCTGTTCCAGGTCAGCCTCCAGAAGGCATCAGAGGGACAAAGGGCTCACCTGAGAGCTCCCAGGTGTGTGAATAAACACAATGTGCCCACCCCAGGGCACAGCAGGAGCTGTGCAGGGCATGGGAAGAGCTGCTCTGCCCCCAACACCTGCCCCTAAAGGGAGCTGATCCGGCTGGGAGAATGGGATTTCGGCACCAGGCACTGTGTTCCCATTTTTGTCATGGCAGGACCCTAAGGGGTTAACAGCAAATGCCACCTCCTGTATTTTATCTCTCCTCCATTGAGGCAGCTCTGACACTGGCAGCAGAACAATGCAAAATTCTGATTAGCTCTGGTTTTCCAGCAAGAGGGGAGGCACAAGAGGGTGGGGATTTAATACTATTCTGCATAATTTTTAATCTAAATTCCATTTCTTTTCTTTTCTTTCTCCAGGAAGCAAACAATCTAGGGGGTTTTGTACTCAATTTCTTGCTTTCATAATCTAAATGAATTGTTTGCAAGTAGGAGCCAGCTGCAAAGCTGGCAATCTCGGATCAAATCTGCCTTTCTCCTAGTTCTTTCAATCATTAATTTGCTCCTCAGCTCTGATTAGCTAATCCTGGCTGCCTTGTGGCAGTTTCCAGGGAAAAACGGTGCAAGAGCTGCAGCTCCCATTGACAGAGCCGGAGCTGACGGCCGGGTGACAGGATTGATTCCTGGTGGGTCGTGGTGCTCCTGGTTGTCACTTCTCCAGAGACAAGTGGGGTATTCTCTAGGAGAAAAGGCTGGCAGGGTTATTTCTGGAATGCTGGCATTTTGGAAATACCAGAGGATGATGCTTTCCCCTGCTCTGCGCAGGGTGTGCGGGTTTGTTACGCTGAGATTAATTAGCTGGGCTTTAAAATAGGAATCCAAGGCCTCGCAGCAGATCCTTGCTCGGAGATATCTGGGTGCTGCTTCATTTTTGGGATGTTGCTGCTGTGCCTGGGGGATGTGGCAGAGCTGCCACCTCCATCTCCTAGAAGGGAAACTGAGGCACAGGGCTTTGCTTGCTGGTGGATGGAGGCTCACGGAGCTCAAGCCTGGAATGAAATGAAACCTCCAGCAGGGATGTCTGAAAGGAGATGGGAAATGGGATGTGTTTTAATCTTTAGTGAATTAATCTTTACTCAGAGAGTGGGGAGGCCCTGGCACAGGGTGCCCAGAGAAGCTGGGGCTGCCCCTGGATCCCTGGAAGTGTCCCAGGGATCCAGGGGATAGGATCTGTCCAGGCCAGGCTGGACGGGGCTTGGAGCACCCTGGGATAGTAGAAGATGTCCCTGCCCATGGCTGGTGGGGGATGGGATGGGCTTTAAGGTCCCTTCACATGCAAACCATTCAAAATTCTCTGATTTTATTAATTAACTCTATGAATTAATGAACTAATTGGTCTCAACTCCTGGGAGTGCTCCTGCCAAGCACAGATGGGCTGGGGGTGTCCCACTGGGATGTCACCTCCCCAGGCTGACTCTGCCACTCACCAGAGCATCCCCTGAGGATGTCCAGCTCCCTGCGATCTCAGTCCCACAGGTCTGAGGGCCCAGGTGAGAGGGACAGGGCTCTGTGACCCTTGTGTCACCAAGGCTGGCCGGGGCAGGGCTGCTGCTGGTCCTGTGTGCCCCTTGCTCACGTGCAGCTCCACTGGGCTGCTCCCTCAGCTGCTGCCTTTATTCCATTCCTTTTCCAGATCAAATTCCCCGAGTGCTGGGGGTGGATCCTTTTAATTTTCATTTGTTTCAAAGCCGTACAGGGCTTACAAGCATGACAGAAATGCGCCTGGAGTGCAGGAAATGGCCTACTTAGCTGCAGGAGCAGAGCAGGCTCCTCCAGCACGCTGACTCCAAGGACCTCGTCCTCCCCAGGGACCAGGGCAGCTGCCTGCTTCCCTCTCCAGCTCCTTTCTGGAGACGTTTGGTCCTACCACAAAGCCCAAAGGGCCCATGCAGGCAGGACGGTGCTGGGGAGCGGAGGTTGGGACTAACTTCCAAGGTTGGACAGGGCTTGGGAGCAACCCGGGATAGTGGAAGGTGTCCCTGCCCACAGCAGGGGGTGGGACTGGATGAGTTTTAGGGTTTCTTCGTAGGGTTTCTTCCAACACAAACCAGTCTGGGTTTCTGTGATTCTGACACTGAAATGCTGTGTGAGGTCAGGCCAGGTCACTGTGTCCCCCTCACACCCAGCTGGCTGTGACAATCTCTTTTGGCTGTTCCGAGGTAGTTTAGGGAAGGGCAGGGGCTGTGTTAGGACTGCTACCTGCTGAGGAAGCAGAGCATGCAGGGCCAGGCCTCTGACACCTCTGGGACTTACTGGGCACCTTCATCTCGTCTGCAAAGGGACAGATCTCAGAGGCGTCACCTTCTCACAGTCTGGGTGAGCTGGGAAGGGGAAAGGCTCACCCCAGGCTCTTCCAGAGGGAAAGGCCAAGCAAAGAAGGGGCTCCTGTGTCCACAGCACCCAGAGCTGGGCTGGCCACATTGCTCTGCCCTCACTCTGGGACACCCACAGGGACTGTCCCTGCCACCTCTGCCCTGGCTGGAAGTAGAAGCATGCACGGAATGACAGAATGTCCTGAGTTGGAAGGCACCCAAAAGAATCATGGATCCAAGCCCCAGCCCTGCACAGACACCCCCACAATCCCACCCTGGGCATCCCTGGCAGCAGTGTCCAAGTTCTCCTGGAGCTCTGGCAGCCTCGGGGCCGTGCCCATTCCCTGGGGAGCCTGGGCAGTGCCCAGCACCCTCTGGGGGAAGAGCCTTTCCCTGATCTCCAGCCTGACCCTGCCCTGGCCCAGCTCCAGCCGTTCCTGTCCCTGTCCCTGTCCCAGAGATCAGAGCTGCCCCTCGGGAGGAGCTGCAGCCCCTGCTGAGCTCTGCCCTCACTCTCCTCCTCCAGCTGAACAATCCAAGTGCCCTCAGCTGCTCCTCAGACCCTTCCCCACCCTCATGTCCCTCCTTTGGACATTCTCCAACAGCTTTAGATCCTTCTGATATCGTGGCACCCACAACTGCCCCAGACCCGAGATGAGGCCGCACCAGGGCAGAGTCTAAGTCTTTGCCTTAGCAGGGCAGGTGGGAACAGGAGACTTCCTGGGCTGAGAAGAGCCTTTCCTAAGGGAAAAAGACCCCAGTGGGTCCCAGGAAGGCCGAGGGCCTTTGTATTAACACCAGCTTCCTTTCCTCTGGGCTCCTAGAAAGGATCACAGGATCCGCAGCTGCTGAAGGAGGAGGAAGAGGAGGCAGGGAGGGAGGGAGCCCATGCCTCCCATGGGAGGGAGCAGGATGTGGGCTGGCAGAGTCTATGACAGGGCTGCTGGAGCAGAGGCAGGTGAACATTGAGCTGTCCAGCTTTTAATCTTACCGAACGGCTCGGCCTGGTGTGCTGAACCTCCAGGGATCCAGCTTTCCCTCTGACTATTCCCACTTCATTTGCTCTGGGTTTGTCTTTGGTTCAAAGAACACAGGAGCAGCAGCAAGCGCAGTCTCTCCATGAAGTCTTCGAGGCCTGGGGGAGATGGAGTCCCCAGGCACCTGAGAGACACAGCAGGGAACACCTGCCCCTGTATTTGCTTCCCGAGGTTTTCCCAGCCACAGGAGTGCTCCAAGCCTTGCTCCATGGACACAAGCAGATTGTCTCTGGGTGGACTCTGCTGGGAAGCACGGCCACAGTTCAGAGGGGTTTGTTTTGGGCTGCTGAGCCTTCCTGCACCACTCTCATTTCTCTGACCCATGCTAATGCCACATTTCAGACTCTTTTAATTCCAAACAAACAGTGCTCTTAGAGCTGGTTGTGCCTGTGTGTCCCATCTCCACAGTGGCATCCAAGGCTGCCTGGGGGCCTTGCCCATCTCTGCTAGCAATCCTGGGATTCAATTCGGTGGATGCTCTCTGATGTCAGGGAGTCAAAAAGGCAGCAGAGCAGCTCCTGGGCCTGGGGAGAAAACAAGCAAAGGGTTGGAGGAGAGTTCTGAGTTCCATGTGTGGCAAAGAAACCTTTTCCAGAGTCAGGTTTCTTGTGCAGAGGCTGTTTCCCAGGCTGGATTAATCCCAGCACAGAGGAAGCTGAGTGTCCCACAGCAGGGAACCCCTGCTCCTTGTGATGCTCAGGAATTATGTTTCCAAGGAACTGAAGAAAAGCAGCAACGAGCAAGGTGCTGAGCAGGAAATCTCCTCCCTCCCTGGCTGCTCTGCCCGTCCTTCCCAAGCCCAGCCCTGCAGCAGCCCTGGCACGGCTGTTTCTGAGCTGGAGAGGCCAATGTGGTGCCAAGGGCTGCAATCCTGGCTGTGCTAACGAGCCACCGCTAACGGGGATGCTGTGCTGCCGCCCACCCCACACAGCCCTGGGGCCCTCCTGCCAGCTCTGCCTCTTCTCACAGCTTTTAGTCTCTTTTATGGGACTGCAGCCCTTCTGCCTGCTGCTGAGGGGCAGAGGATCATGCCAAGAGGGGCTGGGAGGTGTTTCCCCGTGTTGCTCTGCTCCAGTTCCACCTTTCAGGTGTCTGCAGGGAGGGTGGTCCAGGCAGAGTGGAGGGATTGGTGCTGCCAGGGGAGGCCAGACTGCTCCCCGTGGGCTCTTACTGAGGGACAGAGACTGTGTCACCCTGCTGCTCTGATAGCCGATGGTGGCAGGTCAGTGATGTCACTGAGGCTCAGCCACTTGGTCCTCACAGTCCCATCCCAGCCACAGTCACTGCTGCGGGTGAGGGGAAGTGTCCAGCCCCAGGACATGCCAGTCCCCAGGCTGAGCACAGCCTCACCACTCCCTTATCACCGGAGACATCCCACTTTGGGCATGGACCAGCTGCAGGAACATCTGGGACACCCCTGTGGAAGGTCACCAGCCCCTAATGGTGGCACCAACAAACCACGGCTCTGTCACTTCCAAATGTGAGCTGTGCTGAGTGTGCCTGGCACCTGCAGGGTCACTGGGGAGAACAAGGAACTCCCAAAGCCTGGATTTGTCTGCTCCTAAGGCAGCTGTTTCACCCAGGGCAGCTGAAGGTGCTCCAGGAATGCAGCAGAAGCCCAGGCACAGATGTCAGCACTGCACCAGGCCACATTTGGAAAGCTGATTTCTCATCCTATTGCCTAATCCCAAATCACACTGGGAGCGAGGATGATATTCCATTTCACTTCCATGGCTCGACTCCACCAGGAAAGGCTGCACCTCTGCTCAGACTATGAGGATTTGAAGCCCATGTTCATTTAACCCTCCTGAACTTTGCCTGATATCGTGTTGTTGCTCATTAGCTTTGCCCTGCAAAGCCTGGCTGACATTTCATAAACTCATTAGCAGGAGATCAGAGGCTCAAACACCATTCCTGGGGCCATCCTTTGAGGAACAGATTCCCCAGTGCGTTTGCTCCTCAGATCTCCCTCTGATTCCTGAACCTACCCTGAATTTGGGAGGAAAAGGCCCATTGGAAAACCAACAGGAGCTGCTGCTGTGCTGTTTGTACCCCCAAGGAGACGTGCTGCTGTCCCAGGGCAGCATTCCTGCTCGAAACTCCGAGCTCCTGCGAGCAGCCCCTGCTTCCAGAGGGATTAGATTGCACATCCCAGGCTGCCAGAAGCAGGGAGAAGGGCTGAGCATATTTGCTTTTTCTCCTCTCTAGCACAAAAAGCCCCCTAAGCCTCTCCCTGATAGGCTCGTTCCCCGGCGCCGGGAAGCAGAAGGGATTTTATGTCAGGCACAGAGATGTAATGTCCTTTCAAAGCAAATCAGGAGACAGCCTGGACTTGCTGCCCTGTCACATTCCTTGGCAACAGCCTGGCACCCTGGCAGCCGGCAGCACTGGGCTGTGACAGCCCTGCAGCTCTGCAGAGCCGTGCAGGCAGAGCTGCCCAGGCACTGCAGCGCCGGGGATCCCGCTGCGCCCTCGGGAAACGCCTGGAAACGGCAGCTCGGCGACTTTGGGGAAGTTGGGGCAGTTTTGTCTGTGTTAAAAGCAGGAATGCACACTTCAAAGAGGGCTCGGTGTCTTGTAAGGCTCAATCCTTAGAGCACCGGTGCCTGAAGGCAGCAGCTCTGATGTGTTAGATGAGGTTACAAACACATCTCGCTCTCCTGCTGGGCTTTTATTGGGAAGAAAAAGGGATCCAGAGGAGACGTTTTTCCACTTGCTCTCATTTCTCACTCTCCACAAGTCTTTTATCACAGAATCACAGAATGGTTTGGGCTGGAAGGGACCTTAAAGCTCGTGCCACTCCAACCCCCTGGCATGGGCAGGGACACCTCCACCAGGACTTTACGTCTCCTGATCCCAACTCCTCAGGCTCTGCCTCCTCTACCCAAACCTCTCATTTGGTCTGAACTCAACTTTGATGATTACAGCCCGAATTTTGAATGTATTTGTGCAGTTTATTCCCATTAGCTGCCCACATGTCTGGAGCTCAGTGTTTCCTTTCTTGGGATGAATTACAGAAAAAATATTCAGCTAGACCATCCCTGGAATGGCTAATGGCTTCACTCCTCCTCTTCCACTTGGATTTGGGCTTCTGAAATGCAACTTTCAGAACACAGGACCTGTGCCAGCTTGGCCATAGGGCTGAATGAACATTTCCTGACACTATTTTTGACAAATATCACAGACACTTGAAATTCCTCCCTGTGAGGGTGGGGAGGCCCTGGCACAGGGTGCCCAGGGAAGCTGAGACTGCCCCTGCACCCCTGGAAGTGTCCAAGGCCAGGCTGGATGGGGCTTGGAGCAGCCTGGGATAGTGGAAGCTGTCCCTGCCCATGGCAGGGGTGGGACTGGATGGGCTTTAAGGTCCTTTCCAACCCCAACCATTCCACGATTCCGTGATATTTTTCTCAGTGCCGATATTTCACAAAAAGTAACAGAATTTCTATGGAAAATATAGAACCATTATCAATATCTCCAAATGTTTTGATTCAAAACTGTGTCACCATTGTAATGTGACAGTTTGACAGGATTTTGGTCCCACCTTCCCCATGTTCTGGGCTCTCAGCCTAAGCCAAGGCTTGGGGCTGTCACCACTTCTGACTATGAAAGTTATCGTTTTCTTTGAAATTTCGACCAATATTAACAAGTTTCCTTCATCACAGGGGCACAAAGAACACATATCCATACCATAAACTTCTCTACTTGCCTGATTCTCATTTTGGGGATAAAGAAGGTGCTCTGCAGTGTCCAGGACCGACTGGTTCTGCTTGCAGGCACTGGGGGCAAAGAGAAAGGCAAGCAGGGTTAGTTTGCCATGTCAGCTGGGAGGGAGGGAGGGAGATGACCCAGCTCTGGGGAGGTCTGAGCTCTGTGCCAGCAGCTCCAGCCACGGGCATCTGTCACTGCTCCTCTTTACACAGCGAAATCCTGAGTTTTGCAAAGCTTTGTGTAAATGGCTTTGCACTATTTAAATAGAAACCTTCAAACAAACAGCCATGTCCATGTAACATTGTGCAACTCCAGTTGCACAATGGTGCAAATTCCCACTGGGGCAGTGGGAAATGCACATAAATGTGGGTACTTCACTCTGGGCAAGGGGCTTCTTCTCCACTGAGATAATCTGGGTGTTTCCCACAATCCCAGGATTTACTAAACTGCCTGGAGCAGCAGGCACTGCCTCACCAGTCCTGGCTTTGCTCTGGCCCTCCTTAAGCCACACACGACCTGACCACAAAATGTATTCCAGAGAAATCCAAAGGCAAGGTACCAATTTCAGAAGTGCCTTTTAAACAGACTCCGTGCACACTCGGAGCCTCGGGTTTGAAAACCCTCCCGAGGCTGTGGAAACCACTCCCTGCTCCCTGCCCCCATATCCAGGTATTGTGCTTGGCAACAGTTTTCCCTTCACTGGTTTTCAACAGCTCCCAGATTTTACACCCCATGTGTTCATTTTTTTTCTCTCTCTTTTTTTTAATTATTTTTTTTAATTTCTACACCTCCTTCCCCTCCAAAACTCCCCAGGATGAGCTTCCTATAGGGATAACGTTGCTCCCTGCTAGCAGCAATTAACACTTGGTAAGAATGTTTCATCAGAGAGAAAAACATCCAGCTAAGTTCCTCAGCACTTGGCTTCTGCTCTGATTGCAGCACCTCGTTTAAAGGCAGGAAGGCACAAAGCCTGGCCTAAACTCTAATTTTCTCCTGCTGCAGCTTGGTTTTGGGGGTGCTTTAGCCAAACCCTGCCTACTGAGCTGAGTTAACTAGGTGGGCTGCTAAGTCTGTGCACAACACAGGTCCTGACAATCTTAAAGTGCTTCTTAAATGCTTAAACCATAAAGGAGTAATCACTGTGGAATCAGCATCACCTCTTAAGGCAGCTAAATCTGGTTTGTCATGCATAAAAAGCAGAGCATGCCTTCCTTCCAGGAGTTGCTTTGAATCTAGTGCTGTAAATTCTTGCCTCTGCCACCCTGCAGCCAGGAAATGTGGCTGTGAAAACAAGTTATGACAGGGAAAATTCAGCTGCTTTACGCCGAGCCATCCAGCCAGCCAGATGCTGACAGAACAAGAAAGGTAAGTCCCACATCGTTTTCCCTTGTCTGTGGATAGGATGGTGTCACCTCCCTCTCCGGGGTCCCCACTGCTCCCTCACCTCTTCCAAACACCCCCCTCTGCCCTGTGAGCTCCCCTTGGCACGCTCCCAGGCTCTCCCAGATTCCTGCTCTGCTCCACTTCTGGCAGGCAACCAAACTCCCAGGCTGCTTTTGTGCCCACACCTGCATTGTTCGTGTCCCTTTTTCTGTGCTCAGTGGTTTTTGGTGCAGAAATAATGCCCAGAGAGCAGCCAGAGTGGGCCCTGCTGCTGAACAACCACAGCAGAGAGGGTCTGGGGCTGTCTCCAAATCCCAGGATCTGAATGTCTCTCCTTGACAGAGCTGGCTTAGAAAGCTTTAATAGGCTCAGGACTAGGAGCAGTTACACTGGCAGAGCTTACATTGTTCCTCTCAACACCTGATTCCTCTTTATCCCAGCCCATCTCTGACATCACAGCCAGGCTTCCATACAGATGGGAACGTCCCTCCCCGTGGCACAGAGCCGGAGAAATGTGGCTCAGCTGTGCTCAAGTCCCAGGGCTAGAAAATAATCCCTTCACCGCGGTGAGGCTTCAGCAGTGCAGCTGAAATGGCAGGGAACTGGGCAGGTATTGGAATCCTGGGCCCTGGCAGAGAGAGGGAGATAAATATCCAGTGATCTATCCGGGACAGAAAGGGCTGATGGAGCTGTAAGAGTAATTAACCTCTGGTGTTATTTAAATTGTCGATGTCTTGCCATGAAGTGTCCTTGGGAGGCACCAGTGAAGTCAGGCTGATTTTAAAAAGCTCGACGGCTTGGGAGACAATAAAGGCGTGAGCTGCTGATCTCCCTGCGGATCAGAGCTCTCCCTCCTCCCACCCTCGGGCACACCTTGCTGCCCCTCCCTTCCACAGGCATTTTCCATCATGAAGGCATTCCCCCCCCCAGAGCAGGTTTGAAAAGGCTCTGCTCACTGCTTCTGGCACTGGGGGGGAGAGGCAGAGAGTGGATCCTGCTGTTTGGGGCTGGATCCTGCCCTTTGGAAGTGCCTCCTGACCCCATAAGTTATGCACGTGTATTTTGGAGTTCAGCACTGAAGTTCATCCTTTGTGCAGAGGAGGAGGGGGGTGAAGGTGCAGAGATTGGCACCTATTCCTGCCCACTCCCTGCTCAGCCCCTCTGCTCTCTGAAAGCCAGGAGAAGCCACGGGAGGTGTCTCTGGAGGGGCTGCCTTGGGACTGGCCCCTGGAAACACATCCAGCCTGAGGGAGAGGAAGTGCTGGGCTGCAGCTCAGCCTGTTCAGCAGCACCCATTACTGTGGTAAAATAAATACTGGGGCAAATAAAGGGGTGTGACTCTCCCAGAACTACCTCCAGCAGTGACCTCCAGGGTTCCCAAAAGTTCACTTTTTTTTCTATTGCAAACCAGAGAAAGATTGGGAGAAATCTTACCACAAAGCTCTTGGGTAACTTGCTGTTTTCCTCCCCTTGCAGAGTGGAAGGTTTGGGATGTGGCTCCCAAGGGTGTGATTTTAAATGAACGGAAGAGAAGTCAAAATGCTGTCAATAGCTTAAAAACATTTTTGAAAAGTTACCAATGGAATCTGTTCCAACCATTCCTCCCAGGCGTGGCCCTGGGAACATTTCTGCAAAGTATGAGAACTCTGAGGTGCAGCAACGTGGATGTTCTGCTTTGATGCCTTTGGTGCCTGCAAACTCCAGCATCCCTGAATCCTTGACTCCTGTCCCACTGACAGCACTTTCTGGAAGCCCTCCAGAGGGTACAGCCAAAGCCAGGATGGGGTTTTTGGCGTGGCTGCTGGGCTGCTCCACATGGGATGTGACACAAACCTGACTCTTGGTTCCTGTGCCAGAGGAGCCATGTGCAAGAGCTGCACATGCCCTTGCCAAATACCAGCCCCGTGCAGGGAGCCCTTCCCTCTGGGGAACACAGGGTTAATTGCCCTGCTAATCACTCCTTTTCACTAATCAGTCCCTGCAGAGGGGTTCTGTTTGTTTTTTCAGGCTTATATGTCCTCTACCCAGCGTTTCTGGTGATTTATTTAAGAGGTTAATTTTTGATTTTGCTTTCTGGTGTTTATTTTAAGGTTTGTTTTTTTTTTTTGTTTGGTTTTATTTTTTTCTTCACAGCAAACATAAAATCTGCTAAGATATTTCTCCTAGGAATTTTATTGATTCAGCAGCTCTATTCCCAACGTGAGTCCTTATTTCAGAGAATTCCCTGTATTCATGGAACCGTGCTGCCGAGCCTTATGGCCACTGCAGGTCCTTAACGAAGAACACAACTCGGTTTTTAAAGGTCATGAGTAGAGGACACATGACCTGGAAACTGGGGGACACTTTCAGGTATTGGGGCCCTGTCGTGGTTTCAGTCTGAAACCAGACAGAAATACTAATTTGGGATTGTGGTTTTAGGTTGCCAATTTAAACCATGACAGTTTAAACTCATGACATGAGACACTGAGGGGCTGGAGCAGGGTCAGAGAAGGGAACAGAGCTGGGGAAGGGGCTGGAGCACCAGGAGTAGGCTGAGGGAGCTGGGAAAGGGGCTCAGCTTGGAGAAAAGGACGCTTAGGGGGGACCTTCTGGCTCTGCACGACTCCCTGAGAGGAGGGGACAGCCAGGGGGGGTCAGGCTCTGCTCCCAGGGAACAGGGACAGGAGGACAGGGAACAGCCTCAAGCTGTGCCAGGGGAGGTTTAGATTGGATATTGGGAATATTCCTTCATGGAAAGGGTGGTCAGGCACTGGCACAGCTGCCCAGGGCAGTGGTGGGGTCCCCATCCCTGGAAGTGTTCAAACGTGGATGTGGCACTTGAGGGCCTGGTTTAATGGTGAACGTGGTACTGGGTTGCTGGTTGGGCTTGATCTTTCCCAACCTTAACAATTCCTTCACCCAGTGACTGAGCCATGAACTGTGCAGTACAGGCTGCCCTTGAGTGGCAGCTGCCCTGATCAGAAGCACAGAAAAGAGAGGTGCCCTCCCTCAGGGCAGGAGCTCCTCCTTACCTGTCCAGCAGGGAGCCCAGGGAGGTGACGGCGCTGTCCCACTGCGCTGCCAGCACCAGGCACAACCCATCCTTCAACAGGGAGCACTGCAAGAGAGGGAGGAACTGAGCTTTGGTGCTGCTCTGCACTTGAACAAGTCTCTAAGTCTGGCTGGTGGGAGCCAGCCAGAACAGGAGCCACGGAGCTACAGATCCTTCCAGGCAGAGCCAGTGCCGCGCCTGAGCTGATCCCCAGAGCTCACAGTACTCCTGTTGCCCTCTCTGAGTGAAAACCAGCAGAGTATCTGGGTGTGTTGTTCAGTCCCTACCTCCGCTGGAAGCAGGAACACCAAGACAGGTAAATATTGAGGTACTGTAGCAGAAACACTCATTACTTGACCTCCCTTCTAGAGAAGGGAGAGCAAGGGCTGTAACATTCACCTTTGGCTCAGCAGTGACAGATCCTTCTGGAAGCACACCAGTTCTGCCCAAGGCCATTTATCTCTGACAGGAGGAAGGAGGGATGGCTCTGCTCCCCCAACGCTGATTTGTCCTTCCTAGAGAGCTGTGCACATTCCATGTGCAGAGGGATGGATCCTCGGGGGACTCAGGGGACAGGCAGGCAATGCTCATGCTAATTGGCTGCTAGATGTAATTGCTGTTCCATACAGATGTACTTCAAAGGGATGCTGTCAGTTTTAAAAAGCACAACCTGAAAAGATCTTACATGCTCCTATTACAGATAACACCCAAGACTTAGAACTGAGAGCTGGAAGCCCAAATGTTTGTGCTTGTGAAGGGCCTGCTGTGGTCTGACAGCCCTCTGGTGATTGTTGGTTTGCTGCTGCCACTGTAATTACTTTCCCCCCTTGTTTACTCTCTGCTGCTGACAGCACTATCCTGCACATTCCACCTTCCAGCTTTGCCCAGGCAAGGTTCCTGACTGGGTGGGCTTCTCCTACACCAAGAGGAAAAGAGGCTGGGCCTGGTATTCTGTTGCTGTGGAGCAACGTCAGCTCAGCCCAGCAGCACATCCTGGGCACAAATCCCAGGCTGGGCTGGACCTACTGGAGCCACAGAATGGCCTGGGTTGGAAGGGACCTCAAAGTCCATCTTGTCCCACTCCTGCCACGGCCAGGGACGCCTTCCACTGTCCCAGGCTGCTCCAAGCCCCATCCAACCTGGCCTTGGACACTTCCAGGGATCCAGGGGCAGCCACAGCTTCTCTGGGCACCCTGTGCCCATGGGACTGACCATCCTCACAGGGAAGAATTTCTTCCCAATATCCCACCTAACCCTGCCCTCTGCCAGTGGGAAGCCATTCCCCCTTGGCCTGTCCCTCCAGGCCCTTGTAAATAGTCTCTCTTCATCTTTCTTGTAGCTCCTTCACATACTGGAAGGTGACAGTTCAGCCCAAAGCCTTTTCTTCTCCAGGTGAACAATCCCAATTCCCTCAGCCTTTCCTCGCAGCAGAGCTGCTCCATCCCTCTGATCATCCTGGTGCCTCCTCTGGCTCCAGCAGCTCCATGTCCTTCCTGTGCTGGGAGGACAGGATAGGTGGGAGATCTGGCTCAGTCTCCAGGGCACAGTCCAAGAAGAAAAAAGTTCTTTAGCATTGTAGAGGAGGATTAATGGGGTGTGATTACATAGAGGGAAATAGAAACTATATTTATATGGAGAAACAAGCCAGGAGACAGCAGCAGAGCACACAGAACAGGGTGATGGCTGACTGGAACAAAACATTCAATAAATGAGTGACGGATGGGCCATTCCCACGAGGGCTGCATTCACAGGGGATGGTTTTGAGGGCTCCCAGGGATGCAGGGACACCAAGAAGTGTCCCCACTGCCCACATTACTCACCAGAGGTGCCAGGGCTCAGAGGCAGTGTTGCAATAGTGCCACCAAAGCACGTTTGCTCGGGGCAGCACATCAGAGCAAGGCATTACAAGGCTCTTCCTTCATGCCAGGGAAGCAAAGCCCAGCTCCAGCTGTTCCATACCTTTGCTGCAACACTGCCCTTGGCCCTGCTGAGCATCTGGGAGATGCAGAGAGCCTGAGGTGAGTCCAGCACGGCCAGGCGAGCTCCGGTCACCACAAAGCCACTGCCCACGAGCTCCTCCAGCAGCTCCACGTACGGGGGGGGCTCCGAACCCCGCAGGATTATCCCGGGCAACACCAGGCAGGTGGTTTGGCAGGGCTTCTCCAGCACTGCCTGACCTGATGGGAGGAGAGCAAAACACTTACTTGGGGTCTCCCCCCAGCACCTCTGAGCCCTCTCAGTGCCTCTGCCCTGGCACAGATGCGTCCGCGGCACTCGGAGGCACCGCGGTGTTGGGACGTGCCCTGGGATGTGCTTGGGACATGCCTGGGATGGTCCCTGGGACGTGCCCTGGGACGCTCATCCTGAGCCGCTGCACTCCTTTGTGTCCCTGTCTGGAGATCACAAGACAGCAGGAGTGACCCCATTTCAGGAGTCAGACAAGGACAACTGCTGGTTTGCTACAGGAGATACTATTCCATTTTCATTTTTTTCCAAGCAGAGAAAGCTGCTAATCCAGCTGCTTTTATAATCCCAAATGTAATTCTGCTCAGCATACGTGAGGCTTAATGTATTTCATATTTTCCTCATGATAAATCTGTCTGTCCATTAGGCAGCAGCTTTGTGATAATTATTTGCTGGAAGGAGGTTTCCTTGTGTGCAAGAGCTTCCTCTAGTGTCCAAGATGAGCCCAGAACGTGAGTGATGTGTCTGCTTTGCTGGAGGCACTTACGAGATCCTGCCTGACAGTTCAGAGATCACGTGGACTCGCTTTTCCAGGGCAGTAACTCTTTGAAATACATTTTCTGAGGCACAAACACATCAGGGCTGTACACTGCTTTCCTTTTTACTCTGCTTAAGCATCTTCAAAGCTATGATATCCTCATGCAGCAGGAAATTAGGGGCATGTATTTTGAGATTAGCTCCCGACACTGAGCTGTGCAAAGCCTGCAGAATACCTGTGCTCTCTTCACAACAAGCTAGTTTGTTGTTTTATTTTATGCAATCTCTTCTACAAATCAAGTGATTCGGTCACAGCAAAACTGCTCCTTTCCCGTTGTGCACTACGATGATGGGGAAAACAGCCTTCCTAAATACCTTGGGATAAATCCTCCTTCAGAGCCCCCTTGCACAAAAGTGACTTGGTGTTCATCCCAGGAGCAGAGGATTTGATTTACCACCCCCTTCTTGCACTTCTGCACCTGCTGGTATGTGACCAGTGCCCCCAAAGTCCTGTGTCAGGCAGGGCTGGGCTGTGATTCTGTCACTTTTTTATCCTGCTCCTCTCTCATCCACAACAATCCTGTGGTTCCACTGCTGGGATTAAGGACTGCAGTGATCAGGTGTAGCACAGGAATATTTTCTGGGCTGCCCACATCAGTCACATCAGAACTGAAGCTACAGGAATGGGAATAGCCTGGTTCTAAACAATTCTGTTCCCCAGGGAACACCACAGGGATGCTTCACCTGGTCCCTGCTTGTTCATAAAGGCTTGGGATCAATCCACATCATCCCAAGGTGGGAGCATCCCCTCGTGTCATTGCCATCTCCACCCCCTGTTGTGTTTACACATGTCTATCAAATCAAATCAAATCAGCAGGAAAGGTCCTGAGAAGCTGCTGCATCTCAGGAAGCGTCAGCCTGGCTGAGGCTTCAGCTCCCAATCAAAGTCAGCCTGGCCATAGCTGGGAGTCAATTGGAGCTGGCAGCTGCTCAGCAGCAGTGGGAGCTGAATGAGCTCTCAGCCCAGCTCAGGAGAGGCCTCTGGCCACACTGCCAGCAGCACTCCCTGCACCCACTGATATTTATCTACTCACAGCACAGAACAGCTCTCACTGCCCAGCCCTGCGCTCCTGCCTCTCCAGGGGAGGCTCTGAATGGACACAAACCACCAGGGCTGTGCTGAGACACCTGGGAAGGGTTCAGGGAGGAACATGTGCTGGTCTGACAGCAGCTGTGTTGTCAGTGCTTGTGCTGCTGCTGCTGTTAAGGCCAGCCCTTGTGGACAGCTCTGTCTGTAAACCCCTGAAGTTCTGGCAGGTGAACAGTTAAAGGCTGGACTCCCCTGGAGTTGTTCTCTGCAGCTCACAGCTGTCTCTCCCTTCTGAAAGGACATCAATACCCAATCTTGCTGCCACCAGATGGTTTGTCCTGCTGTCCAATTAATCAATAGCAATCCCAATCTATAACAGGAGTTACATTTCCTTACCAGGACTGCCTGGCTGCTCGGAGCCCAGGACACTGGGATGTCTTCCCAGGTCACAGGTGAGGATCTTGCGCTGCTTCCTGATGCCCAGGCTGAGGATGGGGTCATGTTTCAGGTTATGGATCTGCAGGAGGGAAGGCAGGCAGGGAGGGAGAAGCAAGTCATGTGAACACATTACCTAATGAGGAGGGATAACTCTCCTCAAGTATTGATTCAGGCAAGCTGTGAAGCTTTTGTTGCTGTCATGTACTTCTGTAATTGCCAGCCTAGAAAACACCTGCTTGTCTGGAGATACAAGAACATTTTGCATGCATTCTTCTTTTTAATTGAGGCTTAATTCAGTGCAGCACCTCATCATCCTTTTCAAGGTCCCATATCCAGACATCATTCTAAGGTCTCTACTCCCAGCTTTTCAAGGCCAGGAGCTCAAACAAAACCTGTGAGAGTCTGACAGCTTTACCCAGTGCCACGCTGGGGTTCAGCAGCTCCCTCTGTCCCTGAATGAACTGGCACAGTCAGGATGCCCTGCACTGAGCTGCACACCCACGGGAGTGAATTTTAGGTGGGTGTTTTTTTACAGATGTGGCCATTTCCAGAGCTAATCTCCTGGGAGGACTATCTCAGCTGGATCACCTCTGAGCCACAGCAAAGCTCAAACATTCCCATCCCTTGGCTGAGCACGTTCCAATCATTTTCGCATCATCAGCCATCCCATCCCTGAATGATACAAAACTGGTAAAAAATCAGCTCCTGGGTCAAGTGTGCCTTAGCAGTCAGGGTGAGGCTGCTGCCCCTGCTCGTGACCTGCTTCCAAAGCAGTGTTGATCATTGGGAGCACAAGCCCTTGAGCCCTCCCAAATTCACAGAACAGATTGCAGCAGCTCTTCCCCACCGAGCTCAGTGCAGAGGGAGGAACATCCCCAGCACCAGGAGAACTTGGCAGCTCAGGAAGCACATCCAGAGCTGCATTATCTAAAGCATAATAGGAGGGAAGTCACGGGATAGCAGGGCCAAAGCTGCAGCTCTGGCACAGCAGGGTAAAGCTCAGGAGAGGGCAGATTCCTACCTCTTGCTCCTGCACTGTCTGACATTGGGCACAGCACAGCCCTTCTGGGAAAAACAGCTTCACATCCCGGACAGCCATTGGATAGGATCTGGAGCCTGAGAGATAAATACAATGGGAAGATTCTCTCAGGCCATGAATTAAACATTCTCTAGACTCACACTCATCTTTTGGAGAGATTGATGATGTGCAACTCACTGCAGTAATTGCTTTAAAGGCCAGCTGTTCTGTACAGTAATAGCAAACATTTTAAACCATTTTATTTAGAATAGTTCCATTGCCTCCTTGGTATTTTGATTCTGGCCTTCTATCACTCAGCAGCTTCCTCGTGTAAACAGGACTCCTTCTATTTCCTAACAGTGGAGCTGAGGGAATCATGTTAAGGAGACTGTGAAACCTTTCAATTCCAGCTCTAAATCCTGTTGTTCCCTTGCTTCTGGATTACACCAGGCTGCTCTTACTGAAGGAGAAGAGCTACTGGTTAGTAAAACAAATGTACTTAGTAACTATAATGTAAGTCCCAAATATGCTGGGAACTCTGACTGACCATGGAAATCAGAATTAGCACGAGGCATTGCTGATGGAATTACATTTTTCTGTTCACCTCTGGTCAAGAAAGATAAATTGTGACTGGAACAGTCAGAGAAATGACATGAGGATGACTGGGGAAATGGAGAATCATCTGAAGAGTTAAACCAGACCTTGGCTTGCTTCACCCAACACGACCCAAAGCTGAGAAACAAATCTGATTTCTGATAAACACTTCAGGATAGGAAAGGTCAGAGGTGCAAAAAGAGCTACTTAAAATAAAGTCCAGATAATGGCACAGGAACAAATGGGCAAGAAGTATACGTGGCTATATTTAAGTTTGAAAATGTAAGAAGATTTTTAGCTCTCAAAGCTCTGTGACATCCATCCAGTTGGGGTGGGTGCTTATGGAAGGAAAAACGTGATGGGGCTGTCTGTGAGGGAATTAACTGAACTCAGTGACTCGAGAGGTCCCTCCAGGCTTAGCAGTTGAATATTTCCCTATAAAGCAATCACGTTATAAAGCATTACTCAGAATGTCTGAAGATTTGTGGACGGAAAATATTAAAGAGGGAAAAGCTTTTTCTGTTGGAGTTTAGATGGATTGTCAACGCGCTGGCACAGATCCATCCTCCTGGGATACAAATATCCTCTGAAATATTACCACCTTTGAGGCTACCCATTCAAAGGATCCAACCTGAGAGCCCTCAGCCCTGTTGGAGCTCCATAATTCCAGGTTTTGTATAGCCAGAGCCCTTAAGGCAGCAGTTTACAATCCTGAGGTTGTGTGAGTCGCAGTGTATGAGCTGGGCTGGATCCTTTCCATACCTCCACACCAAACCTTCTGTGCTTCCATCACTGGTGGCATTACAGAGAAAACAAATGCTCCCAAAAGGAGCATTTTACTCTCACTTTGCTCAAGGTGCAAGACTGTCGTGTGCACATGTGAGAGCTCTTTGGATGCAAGAAAAAGCACAGTCCAATGACTTCCCAAGCCCCAGAGGAGATGGGAGGGTGCAGGTTCACCTCTGCAGCTGAGCTCCACAGGATCAAAGCTGCATTTCTTGGTTCACCAGTCTCCCTGGAACCCCATCTTCATCTAAATTGCATTTCCCCTGTCACTCTGGGAGGGAAACTGCTTCAGGCATTAACTGAAGTTCTTCCCCAGCTGGAGCAAAACTAGGAAAGCCTAGTATTCCCTCCTAGGAAAGGAAGATGGGTTTGCACAGTCCTCCAATTACTCATTGAAGGTTCTTCCAGCTTAACTTGTCAGTAAATGTTTCACCTGTGCTGGAGAACAAGCTCTGAGAGGTGCAGAGGGTTAGGAAAGCTCCTGTCCTTAGGGATAGACAGCTCCAGGGCAGAGCAGCTGGGCCAGATCCACCAGAGATAGCTACAGCTGCATCCCTGTTCCTGGAATGCGCAGGGGGGGCTTTGTGGGCCAGCCCTACAGCTGGGTCCTACACAGTGCACATGGTCTAGGCTCAGCCCAGATCTCAAGAGCAACTTCAGATCCCAGCCTAGTGGTCTGAAGGGAGTCAGAACATCCAAGGATCTCCCTCATGCAGGGAACTCCCTGTACTCCCAACAGAAATGGGATGAGACTCAGCTTCCCTTGCTCATTTTCACTGAGTTATGCTGGGGATGCTGCAACTGTAGCAAACATCTGAAATTTAGGATGTATATTAGCCTTGGCTGACGAGTTTCAGAGCAATCTGGATACACAATGCATTCATTCATCTCAAGAGCAAGAGACCCAGGGGCTGACAATGGAAAAGTATTGGCTGGAGAGCCCTTTTTTTTTGTGTAAGTAGATCCTGCTCTTCAGTCACTCCCACAAATCCTGTGGGATCTCTCCTGGCTGAGTCCAAGTCCTCAGGGTTAAAGAAGGTTCTGCAGCAAGGGGTTGGTTCTCTTTCCCCAGCTGTGGCTCCTTCACTGCCTGCCAGTTCTCAGCAGCCCATTTGATATGGATGAAAAGAGGGAGTGATTTCACAGCCCAAGATACAACAGGAAGAGCCAAGTAATCCAATGGATCTTTTCCCAGAGGAAAGTTCCTCTGGGACTTGAGGGCACACAGTGCCTGTCAGCTCACCTGAGTTTACAGAAATTATTGCTTTATTATTTTTATATTCCTTTAAGTATTAGTGCAGAATCAGTGCAACACTGAGGAGAAACACAGGCAGGGAGCTAACCACGCTTAATTCTGTGTGAATTTTGGAGTGACAGCCTTCCCTCCTTGTGGCAATAATGTTGGGCTCTCCACAGGCTGGTCTGTCCAGGAATACTTCCCATTTTCCCATCCTTCATCTCCCCCCCACTGCAACATCCCAGTGCTTCCCTGCTGGCAGAGGAGCTGGGATGGTTCAGCATTCCAAGGATGCTGACTTGCCCTATGCCTCTGCCCATGTGCCAGCTGGAAAGAGCCTTTCCAGATGGGAAGCAGCTGAGTTTCCCTGCTTGTCTCAGCCAGAGCAGGTTTGGATCACCTCTCTCCTGCCAACCGTCAGCATTGTGAGATGTTACAGGAACTCAGGGTCCTGGAGTCTTTGTGAAATCTTGGAATTGGCCAATGGGTAATGGAGACATCAGGAAGGGACACACGAGCAGGGAAGACAGATGGGTTCTTGGGGATAATTCCAAAACAAGCAAGTTAAAAGTACGAAATGCCCAGGCAGGGAAGGGATCAAAGGAAATCTGTTCTGATAAAGCCAGAGCTAGAGCTGCTCTGGGAAGAACCCTTTTGGAATATATCTTCTGGGAGAATATTTCATTGCTTGAGACACACTCAGCTCAGCCACCAAGAACACAGGGAAAGTTTTCTAGGGAGTAATGGCCTCCAGTGCCTGCCAAGGCTGGATCTGTAGTAACAGTGCAGGAGGGAACAATACATAACATATTGTCTATTTGTATATCTGAGCCTTGAACTTTTCTTTTACAAAAACCTACCATAAAATCCATTCTGGACTGTGCTAGTGCCATACTGAGCCCTCCAGAGGCGTGGATCCAGTGCTTGGGCCAGCTGAGGATCCTCTGGTCCCAGGAGATCCATCAGCTTCTTCACAGCATTGGGCCTCTGGAGGCACAGCACGAGGGCAGTGCCTGAGGTCAGGTAGGTACAGTGAGCTTCTACAGCAGCTGGATCCTGAGAAGAAATCAGAGATGGAACAGGTTATAAGGAGCTGGTGAGCACTGGGAGCATCCCAGCTTTCCTTTGGCTAGGAAGGAAAGTTGTGAGTAAGCAAATCTGCTGCTGCTCCTTGTTTTCTCTCCTCTTTAATATACTGCTGATGTGCTAAAGAGTCCAAAACCTAGAGCTCAGACACCAAGCAGTTCCTGTGACATCCAGCAGGTCACAGGAGGGCTGTTCCTTCAGGGGGACATCTGGATCAGGAGGAAGCATGGGCACAAGCAAGAACACCAGGATCATAAATATTCTGGGATGAGGAGCCACATTTAATTCTTCAGCTGATATAAAATGATGGATCACAAATACCAGAGTTTTGCTTTTTGAATTCACAAAAGGCAGGACTCCCCCCCATCCCCCCCACCCCCTACTTCTCCTGAAGAGTGAATTCCAGACACTAATTAGGATCAAGACTACAGATCTTAAAAGTAGGAAGGTCAGACCAGGGGCTGCAAGAAACCAGTTTGTTCTCCTGGCCTTGTCTGATGCCCTTTGCTCCATAGCAAATTTCTCCACCTTTGCTTCTTTTCCAGCCCCTGCCCACTCCTGAGCAGAGCTGTGGTGGTCACAACACCCTGGGTTCGTACACTGAGGAAGGATGAGAGGAAATGACAAGAAGCAACCACTGCACTGGTGAGGAGAGGCTGCTCTGAGGGCTGGGGACAGACAGACTGGCAGTTCTGGGACCCTGGGACAGGCAGCAGAGCTGGGGGCAGGTGGGTGACAGAGCTCTCTGGCCTTGCTGCCTGCTTTAATCAAGGAAAACCTTGGGAAGCCAGGCCTGCTGCAGATGTCTGGGCTGAGCACAAGGTCAGGGTGCCCACAGCAGCTGCAGCTCTGCCTCCTCCTGCCCCTGCATCTGAACGAGGTGGCAGGAACATCCAGCTGTGCCTCCTCCTGCCCCTGCATCTGAACGAGGTGGCAGGAACATCCAGCTGTGCCTCCTCCTGCCCCTGCATCTGAACGAGGTGGCAGGAACATCCAGCTGTGCCTCCCTGCACCCCACAGTGCAGCAGCCAGGGCTGGATGTTCTCTCCAGCTTAGAAAACAAGGGCATTTCCAGCTCCCTGCCAGAATCAACCCATGGCTATTTACTTTTTTTCCCAGTTTTTGAGGAAATAAAAACAAAGAGGGAGAAAAAACCACCATTTGATTCAGCTGAATCACGTCATTCGCAGAGGTTTTAATTCCTCTATTTTTTAATCTTCTAAAAGCAGCAGAGGATAGCAATTCTCTAGATAAAACATTTCCAAAAGCAAATCCTATAATTTCATTTAAAAATATGGAGATAGAACACTTCAAGGCCTCTCTGCTTTTCTATCATGTGCAGCCATTCACTGCCTTTGACCCAAATCTCTCGCACTCGCCTGCCTCCTAAATTGCATCTCTGAGAAGTAGGTTATGAACTGACAACCACAGGCTCAAGCCTGATATTCCCCCCCTCTATTTGCAAAGGCAAAACATTTGATGTGAAAACCCCTTTGTGCTTAAATTGGTGAGGTATTATGGGGTTGGGTGTGGCGTTTGTCAATGCTCCTGCCCCTGGGCACAGGGTCACAGCCTGTCACTCAGGGTCTCTCTGGTGACAAGAGCTCTGCTTGCATGAGGATGAAGAATTTCAGCTTGTCACAGCGTACTGAGAAATGGTGACATTCATTCAGTTCTGTATAATACAAAATAATCCCTTCGTGCTTGAAAATTTTTGTTAGTTAAGAAAAATGGATTTAATCCACTTTTCTGTGGGTTTTCTCTTTGGGCAATGAAAAACCAGTGATGTTTTTCATGACAGCTTTCAAAAGGACTGATAAAACATATCAGTATTCATCCAGGTTGGAAACAGCTGCAAAGGAAACGTTCCGTTTCTGTTAAACAGACCAGAATAAATGAAAGTATTTTGTTCCAGAGCTTCTATCCAGTGATTTTAGATCTAAATAACAAAACTCTTCTGGCCTTTTGGTTGTTCCCCAGCAAATCCACAGACTTGGATTGGGGTTCAAATCAACAAATCCAACAGCTTGGGGTTGAAGATGATGTTGCTTCTAATGGTTACTGATGGTGTCAGGGAGCTTCTGGCAGCTCTTGTCACTCCTCACACCCACTCCAGACTCTGCCAGCCCAGCGCTGCCTTCATTCCCCCCATTCCCACAAGGATGCCTCCACATCCTTGTGGGTCCCGAGCAGCTGTGCTGGGGCTGCCCCTGTGCAGCTGCCTGGAATTCAGGGAGCAATTCCGTTGGGAGGAATTCCAGCTGTGCTGGGGCTCGGGAGGACTACCGGCATTATCCGGCTGCCTTCACCGCTGGAAGCACAAGATGGGGCTGGAGAGAATCGAGGAGTTATTGAGCCCAGTGACCTCCTGCTGCAGGCAGTCACATCAGGTAAGCCCCCACAGCAAGATCACGCCCCGCTGGAAGAATAAAGCCCAAACTGCCGAACTGCACAGGGCTGGATGTGCTGGGTGAGCACTGAAGGGAGATCCAGAATCCCCTGGTGCTCCTCGCTGGCTGAACACCACCAGGTCACACTGAAAGCTGGGGAGACAATGTCAGCTCTATTTACACGACCTTTATTTTCTATAATCATTATTAAACTGCAGATAAAACATCTTGTTATGGCTCCCGTGATTCGATAACCTCGGCAAAGAGCAGAGCAGTTGTTTTTCCTTGTGCTCCAAAGGCCACACGCCGCTCCGAGCTCGGGGGAACTGTTGCAGTTGGAAAAGCAATCACGGAGCTGAGCTCGTGCTGCCAAGGATATTTGTCAAGTGCATGTAAATAATACATGAGAAAGAAAAAGGAGATGTGAGGTTGTCTTGCTTGCAGTGAATAAACCCGGATTTGCTCTCAAGTGCTACGTACACACATATAACAAACCAGCACATCCCAGTGCTTGGGGGTTCTCTAGAGGTGGATTTTGGAGCATGCTCCAGGTAAAGTGAGAAAAAGCCCTGGACAAAACTTCTAGAAGGGACAGACACACTGACTCCATCTTCTTCAACAGGACACTTCATCATGGATCTCATCAATCCATATAAATCTCTCCAAGGGTGTCAGGAGATAGTGACAGGCTCTTTCCAGCAGTGCCCAGAGACAGGACGAGCAGAAATGGTCAGAAACTAAAACACAAGAAATTCTACCTCCACCTGAGGAAGAACTTCCTTCCATGGAGGGTGGCAGAGCTATGGAACAGCTGCCCAGGGAGGGCTTGAAGTCTCCCTCTCTGGAGACATCCCAGACCCACCCGGATATATCCCTGTGTCACCTGCTCTGGGTGACCCTGCCCTGGCAGGGGGGTGGGACAGGATGATCTCCAGAGGTCACTCCCAAACCCTACTGGGATAATCCCAGCTGGGATTCTGTGATCTGCTAAACGGCAGCAATTTGTCCCCCATATTAGGAGCCTCATTTGAAGCTCCATTGTGCCAAGGAGCAGATCCATCATGAACATTCCTCCCATCCAAAAGCTGTACATGGAATTTAGATGGGAAAAACAGCCCTGCCCCCATGGCTGCCATTGAGCCACTTAACCACCGGATTTTCCAAATAACCCAGTCCCTGGAGCCTGCTGAGGCTTTTTCAAAATCTCCCTACTTATCTTGGGAGCTCAGCCTTTCCCAGCCCTCCCCAGTGAGAGCCATTCCTGCTGTTCTGAAAAGGAGCAGGGGCCCCTGGACAGCAGAAAGCATTTCCCACTGTCTGCTCCCCTTCAGCAAAGGCAGACTGTTCTCTTTGCTTCCTCACTTTCAAACACTGCTTTTTTCCTCCTGAACAAAACCCCAACAGTCTGTAATTTTTATACTCATTAATCTGTAATTTTTATACTCATTAGTCACCAGCTCTTCAAGGCAACTGAATCAATGCTCAACAGCTGCTCTGGTGTGTTGGAGAACTCCAAACCCAAGGAAATTTTCAGGAAACAACCTCTCCTCACATTTACCCCACATGCATCTGCACTGCTTCCTGAGGATATTTGGGGTTTTAAAGATGTTTTCTGCTTCAGATGATCAAAAAGGCATTTTGTATTTATCTCTGTGATTAAATAACATTGGGAAGCACGTCCCCATCAACCCTAATGGCCACTATATCTCTCTTGCCTGTGTAAATATTTAAAACTCAGATGCCTGTGCTCACTGCTACCATGCAGAAGGCATTAATTGTTCCAGAGCACTGCCTTGGCCTGTGCCTGTTTTCTTCTGGAAGTCTCTATCAAGAATTTCTAGGAGACAATGTCATAAACTTTCCAAATTTAACCCAAGTGCAATATCAATTACAAACGTTTGTTTTTTATAAAGTCAAGTGGTTAAACGCCTTCAGGAAAGCAATCAAATAACACAGATTGTTTTTCCCCAAGGGAAGTAAAAAAAAAAAAAAAAAATCCAACCCCTCTCAAATGCCCAGAGTTCAGTTCCCTGGCTTTCACAGACAGTGTCCTTACACTCAGGGTACATCAGTTGAGGAAAGAAAAGGTTTCTAGTGCCATAAAAGAGCAGAAACAAACATCTATTTTAAGCTAATCAACCCCACAATGCCCTAAGATTTAAGAACCTTCTTTTTTGCCTATTAGACATGCATGAGGACAATTTCCTCTCCTTGCAGGTGGTTTTTACAGACTGGCTCACAGGGTTTGGCTGTGTCTGCAATGTAATCTCAGGTAACAGCACCCCAGAGATGTGCATTCCCTGACAGGCAGGAGGCTTTCCCAGCTTTAACCACATGGAATAAACGCAGGCACACGTGCTCCCTGGATGTGCCCTACCTGGAATGACCTGGGGGAAGGAAGAGAGGACACACCTGTTTGGCAGGGAGAGAGGCAGAGCTGAAGAGGTTCCTGCGAGGTCTGTATTGCCCATATCCTCCCCAAAGTTTCATTTGGGAGAAACCAGGGCTGTCTCTTATGGCATGTGATAAAAGAAGCCCTCAGCACGTCAGCTCTCTTTGTGCTGATGCTAAAACGGGATTGAAGATGCTGAGAAACAGGCCAAAAGGAAGGCAAGAACAAGATAAAAAAGACACCTAGACTCTAACCAATCATGTTCCTATGACCCTCAGACTAAGCAGATAAAAGAGACTGAATACCCAATCATGTAATGTGTACACGTGTGAACAGTAATCCTAGAAATGTATAATTAAGGTGTAAAGTAAACAATAAATAACTTCTGTAGACTCATATTAGTTCTGTGTTCAGAAATTCTTTACTCCTACATACTGATAATGTGCTGATAAGGTACAGATCTGATTGTTCCATATAGCTCACTCCCAGCAACAGCTCCAAAATCCCGGGTGGGAATTGCTGCTGGGGTTTTCAGGAATGGATTATCCACAGCTCATCCCTTTCCCCTGTAGGAGTAAGGGGAAAGGGATGAGCTTTCAAGGAGTACAAAAGGAGTAAGGAACTTCTGAACATAGAACTAGTATGATTCTATAGAAGCCATTTATTGTTTACATCAGACTCTAATTATACTTTTTCAAGGACTACTGTTTACATGTTCACACATTTTAAGATCGGTTACTCAGTCTCTTTCACCTGCCTAGTCTGAGGGTCCCAGGAACAGGATTGGTTAGAGTCTAAGTGTCTTTTTTATCTCGTTCTTGCATTCCTTTTACTCTGTTCCTCAGCTTCTTCTTTTCCCAATTTAGCACGATTTATGTTTCTGTAACTTTGACCAATTCCAGGCACTCTGATAATCACGCCTAGAGATAATTTAGCTGGGGTACACCAGCCTAAGCTATTCAGATACACTGCAACACTCCCTCCTCCACAGGTACCACAGAGCTGCCCCTCTCTTCACCAACCTGCTGCACCTCACAGGGCACGAGTGCGGAGGCAGCGGCCGCTCCCAGGTCCAGGTGTTTCATTCCGACCACGCGGAATTTTTCCAGGTGGAGATCCCGGAGGATCCTCGGCAGCCCGTGGCTCCAGACCCTGGGTTTGATGAGCAGCACCGTGCAGAGAACCTGTGCCCCTGGAACGAAGCACTGGGTGAAACACAGCGGGGTTTGTTTCCTACCCCGGGCACTCAGCTGGGGAGGGGAGTCAGCGGAAACCCGGCAGGATGTTCACAAAAATACCAACAAAACAAGTCCATAAAAACCCTGGGCATATAGGATCATTTATTTATTTGGGTTGGCTTTGTTGGGTTTTCAGATTAAAAATGTATCTGAAACAGTCTAAGCTTGGAGGTTTCTCCGTCAAGGAAATCTGCTCCGGGTCCAAAAAGTTTTTGTGGCAGCTCTGTCGGATAAGACTCAAATCTTTATATTACAGATTAATGTTTTAAGAAAGATAAAATATTCCCTTTTACATTTTTCATGTGAATGGTGGTGATTATGTGATGTAATCCTTGAGCAGCTATTACATTCTCACTCTGGTGTTCTGTATATTTTAGAGCTCTGTTTCAGAGAGGCACTAGCAACCCTGACAGGTCCCAATTAATGTCATCAACCAATAATTAATTGAGTTGTCTTTAGCAAAATTGACATTCCAGAAAAAACTTTCTGCTTCTGACACAGCTCTGCCAGCAGAGCTGCCAGGAAGGTGCAGCACTATGAGGAGCAGAAAAGAAACCAGACCAAGAAAGCTTTGCTGTCTGATGAAAATGGATTTAAAGGCAGAAAATACATAAATTCCATTTTTAAATGACAGCATTTTCAAATTTTTAGTCTTGCTAAAGTACTTTCTACTAAGAGTATAGTTAATATTTTATCCTTATAACATCTTTTGGAGATTTATTGGCAAGTGCAGTGTCAGAACTAGCCTGTGAGTCCCAGGAACTGCTGGTGCTGAACCACATCAGTCAGCACGAGCACAGGGGAACATCCTACAGGCTGCTAAAACTGATCCAAGCTGATGTGTTTGGGTACAAAAAATGTCATTTTCTGTTTCCTGTACACCCCAGTACTAATTACACAGATGTCAATGCAGCAAAGCATCAACAAGGCTACCTGGAACTTAATGCTGTTATTTCCAGGTGACAAGCAGGACATGGCACAGAAACACAGGATCAAAAATAAAAACCAAGATTATTTCCTCCCTACTTGATATGGAAGCTTAACCCTTGTGCAGCAGGGAGTCCTCCTGGTACAAGATGTGCTGCTTTCCTCACATCATTCCTGAACAGAAAGGTTCCATAGCAACAGCCTGGAAGTGCAGGAAGCTGCTGGGCTCCACCTCAGCAACCTCACCCGTGTGTGTTATGTAAGCACTCAGTGGCCTCCAGATGTTTTCTTCACCATCTGCTACGTTTTTGGGCAGATATTCTCATTTTTCTGCTGTGTGAGTCACTACCTGTTGCATATTTAGGGACTTGAGACACTTCAGGAGGATTGCCTGCTTGGTTTAGTCAAACACACCTTGTCACCCAGAGCTGGCTTTCTCTCCTCAGTGATTATAAGTAACAAGAATTAGAGAAAATACCACTAATTACCCATAGAACAATCTCTGCTGATCATGAATTAGCAGAGGTACCTGTTTGGCAACGCGCAAACCTGCCTGATTTCCAGTTCTGTCTGCTCAGAGCCTTTCCTGGTCTTTATTACATTTCTCTACTTGGTAATATTTTTAGATCCATTCCTCACAATCCTTTCCTTTTTGCCTCCCCAAAAAACTGTTACATAGGTTTTGATTTCATAGCCTAACTGTGAAAACAGAGTTCAGTCTATCTGCTATTTATAGATAATAGTTCAGATAAGCGTGACTTCATATAGGTGGGAATTCAAGGCAAGCAGATACCACATCTCCTGGCATGCTGAGAGCACCACTGCCTGAATTCCAGCCGAAGGAAAATGTTGGTATAATCCTTTCAAGGAAAGATTATTTTGGGCTGGTACATCCAGATGACTTAGTTCCACCAAGTCCTTGTCAAAACACATATTTCCATTTGCCCTTCTCTCACCTGCTTGCAGGTAGGAAAACAGGGATTCTGCTCGGCACCTCCAGCTCTCACCCACTAAAGGAGAGAAGCAGATTTGAATGAGTTTTGTGTGTTCTGAGACAATCTGAGAACTGTGCTATCATCTCTACATAAAGCAGCCAATATTACAGTGATACACTGATATTTTAGGGTGTTACACTGGGACATGGATGGATTGATTTCAGATGTCCTGGGGCATCCTGGGAGGGGTCACACTCCCCCCTTCTCTGGCAATCCCAGGAGCACAGGCTGATCAGGGCTGCAAGTCCTAAATCATGTTGGATCCTGGTTACCTTTTCTGGGATTTCAGGGAGTGGTTAACAGTGCTTTTAAACCCATCTGTGCTCCTAATATTCCACAGTCAAGTCAGATGCTGCCCTGTTTCTGGCGTTGCCAGAGCTCAGGTGTTTTGTTTGATGCTCTCTCAGAAACAAGGAAGTGCTGTGGATCCTGAGTGCTGCTGATAAAACCTCCCTGGCGTTTCCCCAACCAGCAAGGAGTGGCTGTTCCAGTGGTTCTTCAGGAGAGCAGAGCAGGATAAAAGGAGTCTGGGGAATCAGAACTTAGGACAAAAGCCAACAGAAAAATGTTCCCTTCAGTCTAATGTAAAACCTGCAGTGACCTGGAGATGAGGAAAATCAAGGCACTTCAGGCACATGAGAATTGAGAAGTTATCCAGATCTGGGTCACAGTGAGGGGAATCCTGCATCAGATTGATAACAGACTTCCTTTTCCAGTGACTGGCAAGTTTAGCCACTGTGACAGATAAGAAAAATATCTAAAATCTGTGTGTCAAAACAGAATTACCTTTTATGGATTTTTAGGGGGGTTTAAAATTTTTTTTATTTATTACTGTCCAAAATCCATGTCTATCTATTTTCCAGGGTTATGTGTCTGGAAGGTATTTAGCCAAAGTGGTTTTTTTTCCAATGAGCCCTCTTTTGCTTTCCACATGTTTGTTGCAATAATAAGAGCACAAATAGCAGGTGGAACCAGCCCTAAGGTGCTTGCCTTGTCTCATGACCTTTTAGCCCATCCTCCCAGCACCAGTTTTTTTCCTTAATGCTGGGGTTATCTGAAAGGACTTTCAGGATCTGTGAATCCCATGGTGACCTGGGCAGCACTGGGATATCAATGACAGAGACATCCCATGTGAGACATAGGAAATGCACCTCTCTAAAACATCATGAAAATGGTCATTTCTGGGTTCTACACCTGAAAAAGGCTACTGAAGAGCTGACATTAATTAATTTTCCAGCTGATTTTCCACACCATCCCTCAGCAGGTCGTTCTCAGGACTGTGGAGAAGAAATGATGTGACAATACTCGCTCCATCCCCCAACACCAAGTGGATCCAGCTGGCCTTTCCTTCCCAGTTGCCTGGGATTAGGATGTCTAAACAAAGGTTTACTAATCCCATTTCAGTGGCTCTGACAGAGGACACACAGTTTGCTTTCTATTCTTTTCTTAATATTTCTTTCTACGCACAGTTTCCATCTATTTAAGGGTCTAAAATAACTTGGGGTTTTTTTTCAAGAGTCAACTGGTGCCTACCTGTGGTCTTTCCTTCAGTTGAGCTCCTGCCAGGTGGTGGCAGGTATTTCACAGCAGGGTGGTGTTCTGCATCTGGAAAAGGAAGGACAGGTATTTTTCTGGATTCACAGATGGGAAACCTTCACTGTCTGGGGCTGGAGGGTGACAAAGGTAATTTTATTTAGCAGAGCAGATGTTCAACCTGCTACAAAATATTGAAAAGCTCTTCTTGAGCTCTCTGTTCATCCCACAACAATAACAACACAAGAAAATATGGAATTACCTTATAAAAGAGATAGTGCAGGATGTTGAAGTTGTGCCTCAGCAGTGCTCTTTGTTCCTCACAGTGGCTTTGGTGCAACAAGCTGGCACTGCCATTACAACCTCCCTCAATAAACTGAGCTCAGAGCTCTGCTTTCCTCTTACCCTGCCTTCCCATCTCAAGATAAGTTTAATTAAGGGCTGCAGTGCATGAACTCTTAGAGTTTTAGACACCACTTTGGGATGTCTGATGCCTTCTCTTCTGAAGGCTCCTCTTCTTGCTCACCAGCCTCACAGAGAACACCCCCACAGTTCACTGACAAATTGAACTTGCTGTGAGCCTAAACCCAGGATCTTTTCCCAGACAAATCTTTCTTCTTGGCATTCAGCAAAGCCAGTTTGTTACTGCACACTACACAGGCACACTGGGTTTGACACAAGTGTCTAAGTTTGTGTTGATGACAAAGGACTTTTCTTTCCCCAAGGAAAGATAAAGGAAGGGCTGTAAATTCAAAGCACGAATGCACTTATGGGACTGCATCACTCCCCTTCAGCTGATACATGGTGTTACCACAATCTTTGATTTCTCTCTGCTTCTGAGTAATCATAAAATCCCACAATGGCTTGGGTTGGAAGAGACCATCTTGTTCCAACTCCCTGCCAGAAGCTGTCAGAGCTCAGAACTGTTTCTCTCTGGGTGTGAGAAGTCAGGCAGCCTCAATTCTTCTCTGAATATTTCACATTAAAAGAAAACAGTGGGAGCTTGTAGTCTGCTGCTCTAAACCATCCAGTATCAATAACCCCACAGCCTGTACAGTGATTTAGTTTTAAGAGGCATGGCTATACATTTCCTGCTACAGGAGGAAACTATCAAATTTACTATGCTGAAAGATCGATGCTGGCACACATCACTGAACTCTGAGAAGCTTTTGACAGCAAAGGTCTCCATTCCTCTCTTCATTCTCCTCCAGGATAAAAGACATCCTCAAGAAATCTGTTTTCTTCAGCTCTTACAGATTGGTCCCACCTTCATCTCCCTGAGCACAGGGCAAGGCTGAGGCATCAAGCTGAAAGTCTGGCACCACAATTAGGGGCCCACATTTAGGTGGGAGAGCTCTTGGGCTCTGTTCTTCAGTTTCTCTTATAGAGGGTTTAAAATGCAAGGTATTATTTACTGATCCTGCCAATTGCTCTGATATCTAATTAGTACTTATGGAGTACCTCAAGACCATCAGGAAGGGCACCAGGCCAAGCACAGCCACATTAATTAAATAGGCCACCTTGTAGATGACCTCAGCTGGCTCCTGCTGGTTTCATTGCCTCCTCTTAATTCAGCCAAGCACGGAATTTACCCCCACATTATTACATTTTACTGTGCCTTAGAAAACCCCCAGCACTGGATTCCTCAGTCCAAGTTCAATCAATTCCCACACACCCTACAGCTGAGGATAATACAAAGAGTAAGAGCGTGCCTTACCAGTTACCAAATCTGCCTCTGTGAAGAAGAGGATGGCTTGTCTGAAGGTCACCTCTGGGGTCAAGGCCATTAGTGCCTGTGGGAGGCTGTCACCCTTGCTGAGGCCATCCCTGCCCTGTGTCCATCCCTTCAGGGCAGCTCCCAGGGCTCGGAAGGCGTCGATGCCGCGAAGCGCGCACACCAGGACGGGGCTGGACATCAGCGTGTCCAGGCTCCTCTGCCAGTGAGTGTCTCCAGCCTCAAAAGGGGTTATTTCCCTGGCCTGACACCGAGTGAGATGGGGCAGCCACTTCAGGCCTAGCAGCTCAAGTCCTGAATCAGGCTCTGCTGCAAGTGAGGAAAAATGTTTTTAGCACCAGACAGCAGCTTGTGTTTCGCAGAAGCTGCGCTTTCTTTTGGACACAAATGTTTTAATTCACATTGATTTTTTTCCCTGCACAAGTTCCAATGCTGTGTTGACTTCTGTTTCATCCAGAATGGACTGTAATGCAAATATAGGAATATACTGGGAAAACCCACAAGATGCAAATTCTAAGAAATGCAATTACAGTGAAGAACAGAAAAAGGGCTATCTGGGAAATCAACAGGGAGCCACAGGGAGCAAGTGCCATGATTTGATTAGAGAGCACAGCTAATGGAGGAGAGATGAAAGGGAATCACTGAGAGTACACTGATAGCAAGGGGGCTTGGCACAGCATAATCCATAATTATGGATCCTTTAGCACCTCTCATAACACTTTATGCAATGTTCATCATAGTAACAAACTACAGCAGAATGCTGACTTGTCTCTAAAGTAGTTTCAATGTTGTTGGGTTTGTAAAGTTGCCTTCTGACTATGTAGGAAGGTATTTAAGGTTCAATCCATGAGTGCTGAAAGTTTCTGTTGACTCAGATCTCGGATCCAGAACTGCACAGGATTTCAAGTAGTATTTCAACAGCGTTTTGGGAGAGTTGGATACAACACAGTGTAAGACTGGCAGACTCGTGCTCTTTGTGCCTACAGCTCCTGTGTTATCACACTTCAGTGCAACCTGCACATGGAATTACATAAACTCCCTGTCCTGCCTAGGGCTTGACAGCCCTTTTCATGCATATGTGAGCACCCAGCGTGGGGATGGCATGGCTGCTCCTCCCGCGGGGGAACCGGAGCGTGAGGCCGTGAAGCGCCTTCGTTCTGCTCACCAAGGCTGTCACTGGACAGCACAGAGCCTGTGACCCCCAAATTCCTGCCCCACTTCTAGCCCAGCCTTACCTCCCAGTGCTCGGGAAGGGACACAATGCTCTGCATTACATAAAAGCTCTGCAAGCCCAAGCGCTACTTGGAACTCATTTGATGCTCTCTGAAGCAAATTATGCCCACCTGAGCTGTTTGTGATTGCCCATAACAAACCAAGATAAATTCTGCAGCTCTTTAGGGGAGGTGACAAAGAAACCCATTCTTCCTGAGGCCCCTTCACCACATTTTCCATGATGTTCCCGCTATGCTAAAAAGAGGACAAACTTTTCTGCCTAAGGTCTCCAGCCCTGCCCCAGAGCTGGGATCACCTGCACTCCGAGAGTGATCCCTGAGGCCAGGCAGCAGGATCTGCTGGAGGAGCTCTCCAGCACTCTTCAGAGCCTGCATCCCCACCACTGTCAGCACCACCACTTGCTCCATCCCGGGCTCAGCAGCGTAGGCTCGGTGGCACAGAAAATCCAGAGGGATGTGACGGGGCTCTGGCACCGCGCTGAGGTTTCCTCCTGCCCAGGGAGAGCATCAGAACAAAACTGTCACCCCATGAGAACAGATCTCAGCGTTTTTGCTGTGAAGGAATTGCATAAATCCCAACCAGCATTTCACAGTCTCCTCACACTGCAGCTCAGGAAAAGCCTCCTGAATGAGGAATATTAACACAGCAAACCCCCTCTAATTAATCCCAGTCCTTCCCTGCAACTACATTTTGCCACGTAAAGCAAATACATTCCCTTGTAATTTTGATATCCTTATTCACACCATTAGGCAGAGTTGATGGATCTGTACCAAAATGATTTAAAGCACCAGTTTTGGGTTAATAACTAATAACTGACTTCACATTAAATCAATACCTCATTTTATTTTCTAGGACATTGCAGGGCACACAATTGGGAGCTAATTTGGGGACTGCTGTAACACTTTGCTTATATCCACAGTCCTGTTGGGAACAGCACAGCCTGGAGAATCCCTGGCCCAACAGAAATCCCTGTTTGTTCCATACTGATTCACTACATGATTATTTAAGCAATTGTAACAACAAACATTCATTTACTTACTTATTCCTTCATCATAACGTTTCATAATGCTAGAGAATAGTGAATGACATGCATTTAATTTTCATTTTTCCTTAGGATATAGTTTCAGTTTGGTTTTGGAGAGCAATATATTTTAACTCAAAATCCTGGCATCCAAATTTTCAAACAATTAAATTAAATTAACTTGCTGAACACATAAAACCCCCAACTTGTAGTTAGTGAAATAAACAGTGGATTTTTCTTACTCCAAGTGTACTAGGAGGTTTAAGACTCACCCATGTGAGTCATAGATTAAGAACAGAAAACCCATTTCCTTGCTGTCTGAAATCCTATCAATCTCCCAGCTTTGAACGAACAAGTTACCAAAGTGAATACAACTGTACAAACTGAAATTTAGAATATCTGAGTGAAATGATATTGGAAAGTGCCTTTTCTGTACCTACAGAACTATAGCTGCCAGCATTTATCACTTCAGCACATTCCAGTATTACACACAGCCACCAATTTATCTCATTTTAATATTTTGACTTCTCTTGAAACTACGGCAACGAATATGTATTGATTGGCTATTAATCTTTTAATTATCTTAATTAAGGCTTAATTGGATGTTACCGTGTCACATTTCAATAATTTCTTTTTGCATGTATCTTTTAATTTACTTTAAAAAGTTATTTTCATTTTGATTTCCATTGATTCTACCAAGAGAGTTACTGTGATTGAGTGGCAGCAGACCAGTAAATGAGATACTACAGACAAAAAGCATATTCCTAATGATTTTATTCAGGAAAATCCCTTGTTAATGTGGCTGCTCCATCTCTGCAAGTATCCAAGGCCACGCTGGACGGGGCTTGGAGCACCCTGGGGTAGTGGCAGGTGTCCCTGCCCATGGCAGGGGGTGGGATGAGATGAGCTTTGAGGTCCCCCCCAAGCCCAAGCATTCCCTGGGTGTCTGATCCTGCAAAAGCCGGGCCAGAGCAGTTCCCCACCGTGACCTACCCAGGCTGTGCAGCGCGGCCTCGGCGTAGGGAGCCCCGTGGAAGCGGAGGGACGGCTCCACTCCCGCAGCTGCAGGGGGGATGCTGTGCCCGCCACCAAGGCCTGGCTCTGCCAGCTCATCCATCAGCCCTGTGCTCAGAACAGCAGGAAACGTGAGGAATGCAGAGCTCTGCTCAGCCCGACATGAAAACACTCTGCTGTCAAACGTTTGAGTCACCGGCCACAGGTCCCTTACAGACTGAGCTTAGCCGAGACACTGAACGCAACCGAGCCATCCCCTCTCCCCAAAAATCACATTGACCTCTCCAGAAGGAGCAAGGAGCTGTTGAAAACTGAGGCTGGCCCACAGCTTTCTCTGGCTTTTTCAGCAGCACCCACTTCTATCCCCTCCTGACTCCAGCTGGGAACTGAAACGTGGAACAGCTGCACAGATGCTGCCACAGAGCTCCTGAATTAGAACAAATATCTTAAATAAGGTGGTGTCCACGAGGAAGAGTCCCAAATCTGAGTCCAGTGCTCACGTGGAGGCCCTCAAGGTGTCTCACACTTCCAGGCATGAGGCCCAAATCCTGCATCCCACAGGGCCCTCGTGGGCAGGGAGGTGTTGCTGGGGTGACAGACCTGAAGAGAGACATCATGTTCTGCTCCTGTGATTTCCAGCCTGGAAAATATCCCATTCCACACCGCTTTTACAGACACTAAGTGCTTAAAGCCACAATCTCTCAGCTCCCATTCTCCCTCCAAAGAGCTGGGCTATGCACAGGCAGTGCATTAAGGTGTTGCATACAGTACATTTCCACAACAATTAGTTCAGCCTTCTGTAATAATGTTTCAGTTTTAAAGGCTTGTTATTTTTAAAATTACTTTGTACACATTTGATTGCTTCCTACCGTACAAGCCTGTCAAAAATTCACTGTAGTGGAGCATGGGAAATGGATTATTGGTGCTAGAGGCTGATGGCAAAGCTTGGATGTCAAATGTACCACTGGCAATCACCTGCTTCTCAAAATTCAAAAGGCGTGAGGCACTAAAAATGGGCCATCACTGTCCCAGCAGTATTGCCTGTTGTTTATTCAAACCCTGGGCATGGCAGAAAGTAAAGCTTAGACAAAAATATATGGTGTTGGAACCTCAGGACAGAGATCCTTACCCATCTATTTATCTGCTCTATTTCAGGAGTAATTGTTGAATTTTAACTTGCTTTGAAAATTGAACAGTGTTCAAGACCTTGAAGGGGCAACTGCTTTTCATATTGATTACAAATGCAAAACTTCTTAGTGAGGTATTTTCCCTACTCCAATCTTGGTGCTATTCTGCACTTCCCAGAGGCCAAACCAAAGCTTGTGTGGAAAGAGTATCAGCTTCCCCTCTCCAGGGCTCTGGAATATGGACTAAGATGTCTTTCTGCAGCACAGGACTGATGAAAATAGCACAGAACACATGGAAAGAGACATTTGCAAAACCTGTCACAAACAAAGGGGAAAACCCTGAGTTCTCTAGCATGAGGGAAAATATTTTACCTTTCCAGACTACCCTTCGTTCCAGCCCCCCCAATATATTTCTAGTGGAAATTTCCCCATGCAAAACATGAACACAAAACATCATCTGTGGCACTGAGGGAAGCAGCAGAAGCTGCACTTTTTAATGAGCAACTTTCCCCGGGTGCAGAGGCAGCAGGTGACACGGGGCTGTAATTACTATGCCATGATTAATCCTCTGTGTCTGCACATGTTTTCAGAACATTCTGTGGTAGTCTCAGGAGAAAAAGCCCAGGACTATTTGAATTGTCATTGTTCCCCCACACACCCCTCCAAGCCTCTAAATGTTCTTTCCTATTGTGGATAAATTAATGGAAGCAATGGGGCTGTGGCTGAATGTCTCCATCATGGGATGTGTGGGTTGGTGTTAATGGAAGGGTCACCCACAGTGACCCCTTCTTGGGAAGAGCCAAGCAGGGCAGGATTTCTGTTCCCTCCTGACCACTGCTGTTGCCTCTGATCTTCCCCACTTGGGGTCAATGTCAACTGGTCCTTAAGGAAACAGAAACTCAAGTCAGAAGATTTAAGGCAGCAATCTGGCTGGGTTTTGGCAGTCCCTACGTGCAAAATGGGGTGCTTGGAAGTCACAGGGATGCAGGACTGGAAGCTGAGGTTTGATAGGATCAGATGCTGCCCTCAGGCTCAGTGGCACAGCTGTATTTTGGCTACCCTACCTCTCCAGGCAAAAAGAGTTTCTAAGATTGAGGCCATAAAATCCCAGCAAATCCTGAGCTGGGAGGGAGCCACAAGGATCCTTGAAATGCAACTGCTGGCCCCGAAGAGGACAGTCCCAACCACACCTCCATGTGTTGGGTGTGAGATGCCAAAATCAGGCCCAGCTTTGAGGTGGCCAGGGACAAGGCTCACAAATCCAAACAGGAGCTTACAACTTCACATAAAGGAAAAACATTTCCCATAATGATGGAACAAAGGCCTAGGGAGGCAGGAGAATCTCTGTCCTTGCAGATTTTCAGGACCTGACAGAAAAAAAGCCCTGAGCATCCTAAGGGAATTCATTGCTGATGCTGAGCAGGATGTTGGATGAGAGGCCTTCTGAGGCCCCTTCCACAAGGAACTTCTCGGTGATTCTAAGTTCAAGAGGACTCCAGAGCTAAAGATCAAACAACTGGCAAAGGTCAGGCAGCTCTGTTGGATGTGTAGTAGTGACTGATTCACACGTTGGTCTGGGGATTCCTACAGCAACATGAGCAGGCCTTGATACTCCCAATAAATATTCCCTGCACCCTACAGCTGTGGTTGGACTGCTAATGTGGAACTCACAAAAACTGAAATGCAAACCCTCCCTCCCAGGCTGCTGGCCAGGGCAAGCATTACCTGTCAGCAAGGCAGGGATGTGATGTCTGGCGTTCTCCTTCCTCAGCAGCAGCACCAGGCAGTGCCTGCGGGGTCCAGCAGGGACCCCTCCTCCTGCAGGACCAGCAGGTGAGCCTGAAGTCTTGCCAGGGCAAAAGACAGCAATCTGAAATAATGAGGGGCAGATTAGACTGCTAAATCCAGATGTAATTACCATAGGGCTCAAGCAAATAGATAAATTACAATGGCATAACAAGATCCAGCTCACCACTGAGCCATAGGAACTCCAATATCTGGGTGTTCTGCGTCATCTTTTCCTGAGACAGAGAAACTTAATTTAAACTCAGGGAAGAGGCTTAACACAAAATCATTCTGCCCTGCAGCTGGGCTGGGCTAAAATCCCAGCAGTTGTAACTCAGCTGATAGATGGTACCATCCTAAATCACTCAAAGATTATCTGGAGTCCCAATGAAGGGATGATTTTCAGAAATTTTATCTCCAAACAGCCCATTGGAGCAATGATTGCTGCTGTTAAGTCCTTAAAGGTCACTTAGCAACATGCCCCAAATATCTGGCTATTTGGACTGTAGTATTCCATACATAGGTTGCATTCATTCTACAAAGTATTAGATCATTTGGATTATAAAATATTAGAATATTATGGGCAGGCACATGGTTATTCCTTAGGCTTGATCACAAAACAAGCAGAAAAGAAGGGATTTGTAGAGTCTGATTTGCAAAATCATGCATTTCCTGACTGACATAGCAAAGAATCCTCAGCATGATGATTTGAAGTGTGGGGTCCACTCCTTTGCGAGAGAAGGTGTCATATGATTCCTGTGGGATTTATAATGTAAGAAGTGCAGCACTGGACTTCTTGCATATGTTGACTGCAACCTTACATTTGTGATTATTGCTGTTTCCTTAGGCTGATTTGTCAAGCGCACTTCACCTCAAACCTATCACCATGTTAGGCAGAGCTTCAAAGGAAAAAAAACCAACAACTTATTTTTGAAAGCTCCTTTTGAAACCCATCTGGAATGCACTGAAGTAGGGGACTTCATGCTGAAGGGCCCAGAGGGACTGTAAAGTACATCACCAAATATCAGTCTGTTAGTGAAGACTCTTCTCCTGAAGAGATCAGTATTTTGGTTCATGGGGCAGCTGCCAGTTCTTGCTTATTCTGACATCAGTGGCAAAATTCACGTTTGTTTTAGTAGGAGCAGCAGGATGACAAATTTACACTCCTGTTCTCCATGTGAGGCCAAAGTTTTGTGGGATTTTCCTGCTAGGGAAAAAGCCAGCACTGAAAGCAGCCAGAACACCACTCACAGGAACATGGAGAACTGGAAGAGAGAGAATGGGTGTCCTCGAGCACTCACTGAAGGAGTGCTGGCATGATTATCTGCAGAGCAAGGGGTAATCCAGGGCACCAAGGGCACAGTACCTGCCCTGCTGTCATGCCCAGCACAAGGCCTTGCTGTGCTGAGAGCTGGAGCTGGCGCAGTCCCTGCAGCACGAAGCCCCGGCGAGCACAGGTTGAAAGCACAGCCCCATAGGCACGTGGAGGTACCACAGGTGACACCAGCAGAATGATGTCCCCTAGATGAAAGAAAGGGTAAGAAAAACAGCATATTATTATCACAGGAGCTGTGGTATCAACGCAGGGCAGCTCTCCCAGCCGCTGCCTCCACCTGGAAGCAAACAGCTGCATCCCGAGCAGCGACCCTGTGTTTTACGGTCTGTTTGCTGCATCCAGCTCATCATGACTGCAATCCAAGGCCAGCCCAGAGTGGGAAAGCTTATGGCATCATCAGTAATATCATTATGAATCATCAGATGAGAGGAGCCAGTCTGTCTCCCCAGGTCTGGGAGCTGCTCACACGCAGGGTGCCGGTGCTGGCTGGGCTGTGGGAGCTGGCCCCGTGCTCTCAGGGCAGGACTGAGGCCTTGTAGGCTGGACCACACTCTGAATGACCAAACAGTGCCACAAGAACTACTTGTTTTTGATCAATTTGTCCTCTCCAAAGAGCATGAAGCAGCTCTGGCCATTCCTCTCTGCTCTCATTCCTCTCTGCTGTTCCTGGTGGTCTCAGCAATCCTGCTCAGTACCCCCTTCTGCTTCCTGCTGTCCCTCATTTGTTCCTGCCTTTAACCTTCATCCCAGGCCTGTACTGTGGCACAAGCTCCTGAAGCTCTGGACCGCCTGTGATCTCACCTTTGGTTTGGTACCTCTGGAGCCTCACAGGTTCCTTGGACATTGTGGTAATGGTACCAGCCTGCCTTGTCCTGCCTGATCCTCTTCCAGCAGGTTTGGCTGCTCGAGCTCTCCTTGAATCCCTCATCCCAGTACGTAAGGTCGTAGACACAACTGGAAATTATCTTGGGTTAGAACTTTGGGTTTTTAGACTCCTATTTTCCAAGATGAACCCCAGGCTCACTGCCAGCCTTGAGCAAGCTCAGGAGAAAGAGCCTCCAAGGCCTCCTGAGCAGCCCCCACATCTTAAGCACTGTGAGACAAGCTCAAGACTTTTCCCTGAAGCCTCTGATCTGCCTGAGCTCCCTGTTTTTACCATGACCTCCATTATTACACTTTCTCAGTTCTAACAGAGCTTTTTTATCCCTCACAACATATATTCAGATCTCCATAAGCTGCCAAGAGTGAGCTCTGAAGACAAATCCTCAGTACCACTTCTACATGGGTTTCCTTTACACTGCATCAGTAATATCTCATAGCTTTAACCAACTGATTTAATGAGACTGGAGGGTTTTTGGTTGTGTCCCAATTGATTCTGAGGGTAGGACAGCGAATATTTCTTTTTATTCTAGACTTTGTGATATGGATATCTGTCCAGCCAAGGCTCAGCCTGGTAGTTCAAAGCAACAGCACCAAAACAAGGGACACCGTGTATTTATCACTAAGGATGGGACAGGCAGGGTGGTTCTTTGCCTAAAACCTCTGTTTGGTTTTATGGCTTTAACACTGGCTTTTAGCCAAATTCATGATACGGGAACTGTCAAAATCTAAGATTGTTCCTTAATCTTCCGAGAAAGATTTTGGTTCCCGTCCAGTTGATAACACTTTAAAAAACATTTTTTGCACACACATATCCCAAATCAACAAGAATATCTGTTTGGGTCACTAAAACTCTGGCTGCTGAGAAGAGGTAGCTCTACCCAGCTGCAGTACCTCTGCTCTGCATGGGTAAATATTCCTGTCTCCAAGAGGAGCTGGAGACCAAAGGGAAGGAGTCAGTAAATGTTTCTTTTCCTGAAAATCCCAAGGGTGTCTGCTCCCAGAGCAGAGTTTCAGCTCCTCTTGCCAGAGCAAAGTTATCTGAAGAGCAAAGCTTGACAGTGACTTCTGAGGCTCAATGCAGATGGAACGTGGTGTGGTGGAACTCGGCAGCCCACAGCAAATGTGAATCATTAACGGCCATAAAAGGAAGGGGAGGCAGCAAATGTGACTCATTCCATCAGTAGCCACCAGCTGCCATCAATCCCAATCCCAAATAACAGAGCCAAGGGCTGGCTGCCAAACTACCTGAGTTAACATGAGCCAAAAGATGAAAAACTGTCTCAAAATTGGTTTTTTCCTTTCTCCCTTCTCTATTTTCCTTCCCTTACACTCCTTTTTCATCTTTTTTCCTTATGCTTTCTTCCTTTTCTCATGAATTCTTTCCTTTGGCAATGTAATTCCCCATGGCTTCTTTCTTTGTCACTCCAACTCTGCTTTCCTTCTGCCATCTCCTCCCTGACAGCTGCTGAACTTCTGCTCCCCTCAGGCTTCATTCCTGTGAAACAACCTTCAACTGGGGCAGCAGAAACCAGCCAAGAGCTCCAAGAGCATTGTCCAAAAACCCCCTGCACCCCAGATGTGCTGTGTCAGGCCCACTCCAGGGGATGTTGGCCTTTGCAGCAGGACCTCAACACCTTTTAGCCAGGCAGGGCCTTGGCAGGTGTCCCTTGGACACAGTTTGCTGCTGGTTAGGTACAAATTCAGGACCTGAACACTGCTCCTATGAAGGGAAAATGGGGATGTGAGTGGAACCAGGTGATAACCCCTTGGTATTAGTCCCATAAAATGCTCTCCTTTCTGACTCTGTAGTCAGTCCTGCCCTAAACGAAGCCTTAACCATTTAATTCCCCGGATTATAATATTCAGTCTTCAGCAGGAGAGGCAGATGATCTCTGATCAGTAAACAAGCAGTTTAAGGACTCTGTCAGGTCTTCATGTGACTGTTTCTTTGATGAACAGGCGCCTCTGTGCAGAGATTTCCTGTGAAGTGGTTTTTTTCTTTTTTTCCCCCTTCAGTGACATCTAAGCAGCCCCAGGACTCCAGCAGCTGCTCCCATGAGGAGGATGGGAAGAGGTGGTGCCATTTCCCTGCTGCTTCGTTTCAGGCAACAGTGTCCCACTAGAAATTCATTCCTGGCTCCAGAATTGGCCAGGACACAGCCCTGAGCAATCCAGAGAGACAGAATTGCCTTAGGTGGGCTGGAGTAAAGTGACGTTATCAGTGAAGGAGAACCATAAACCCTCAAATTTCATTTCCTAACACTGACCTTTGGTAGTTGAGACAAGCATGGCTGGAGGTTGAGGCAGCATCAAGCCCTGGAGGTCAATCTTTTCTTCATCTGCTCCTGCCCCAGCTGGTGAAGGACTCTGAGAGCTGCAGAAAAATGATAAATATTAAATGAAAAATATTAAAAGGTTCTGACTCAAACCTACTTTCTGTGACAAATCCAAGGCCACAGAAGCTTCTCTGGTAAAACTGCTTTACTGGAAAAGCCATTTCAATCCCTTGTCCATGACATGAGCTGCAGCAAGGTCTCTCTGACTGAACATCTTTTCATATTACTCCCCCTGAGGCTCTCTGTGTTCAATTAAAAGTAGCTAATGCAAAGTAACCAGCTTGGCAAAGAAATCTGGGAATCAAGAAATATGTCAGGCTGCACTAGCAGAGCTTTTCCCACCCACAGACACATCCTAGTTGCTATTCACTTTGGGTTCTTTAGGCTGAGTTTAACCAGTTTGAAGGGTTCGTGTTAGGCAACAAGCACGATCCAGTCTGGCAGAGATGTTCATGCCAGCAGAACTTCCACAACGTTCCTGCACATCCAAAAGGACCCAATCAGGGCAGGGTGAACAGAAGGTGTGGTTGAAAGCCAGGGACTGTCTGGGAACAGTTTTGGCTGGGACTATGAGCTCAGGCTGCTCAGGCAAACCTGCCTCATCCCTTGCCACCACCACGGAGCTGGCTGGAAGACATCCTGCTTGCTCACTCCCAGGAGCCCACAGCATTTGCAAGTCTAATCTGAAAAGGGCAATCTGAGCTGCAGTTTGTATTCCTGTCTCCCAACAGACCAAATTACCAGCATTAGGAGAAAGACAAGTGCATTATTTAGGATGTAGCATCGCTCTGGACTGAGTTACACCAGAGGAGCAGAATTCATCATGTTTGTAAGAGGAAAAAGGCATCCCTGAGGAAAATAAACAAACAAAGAGAATGAAACTTGGCCAAATTGATTAATTTTTTTTTTCCACATCTTAAATATAAAAATGATGAGAGTCTCTGGTCGTGGCTGAGCAGAGCTGAACCCTGACACACAATCCTCCACAGCAATCCACAGGTTAATTCCACATGGCTGAGCTTCACAGCAATGCAGAGGATCTCACCTCCAGCCTGCTGCCTCTGACTGTGCCACTCTGCCCCCAGGATCAGGCAGGATCCCTAAAAACCTCTCCAGAACCTGCAGGTCTGAGCTTTCTGCATGCAGTTAAAGTTAACTTGGTGGTTAACCAACCACTCTGCATGCAGAGTTTCTCATGCAGTTAAAGGTTTGTAAGCCACCCTTCATTTCCACACACTTCTCTCATCATCCTCCAAAGAACCTCTTCCTACTGAAATTCCCCTGCTGAAATTTCCCCTTTATCAGTTGATACATGGAGCAAAGCTAGAGGTTTCCTAGGAGAGGGTTGCTCACTGGCACACAGCCTTGCAGCTCTTCTCCAGCACCAGGTTTCCAAATCCTGCAAGAGTATGAATTATAGGCCTGGATACCAGGGAACAGGAAATGGGGAGCAACTGCAACTGTCCCACACCTGACACATCCAGGAACTGAGAGACCAGGAGCTGGAGCTATGTCAGGGGAGGTTTAGGTTGGATATCAGGAAAGGCTCTTCCCCCAGAGGGTGCTGGCACTGCCCAGGCTCCCCAGGGAATGGGCACGGCCCCGAGGCTGCCAGAGCTCCAGGAGGGTTTGGACACTGCTCCAGGGATGCCCAGGGTGGGATTGTTGGGGTGTCTGTGCCAAGGCTTGGACTGTATGATCCCTGTGGGACCCTCCCACTCAGGATATTCCATGATTCTATGAGCTGCTGCAGAAGAGAGAAGGATTTCTGCAGACTGCATAACTGGCTTGGAAATCCAAAAGCAGAGGGATTGCTCCTGTGCTGCAGGACCTTTGGAAGGCTGACACAGAGATCTCTGAGTGCCTGCCTGCCTGCCTGCCTGCAGGGCTCACTGCCTGTGCAACAACAGCTCCAAACCATCCGGGGCCATCACCTGGAAGCCTGGGGCAGGATTCCAGCAGCTCTCCCTCCAAACCAGAGGCACAGCTCCCTGTGCACCTGGCTGGGCAGGGGCAGGGACACGAGAGGCTCTGCTTGGCCCCGGGCCCTGGGCAAGCCTTGGGTGACGTCCTGCAGGATGCCATGGGCTTTGGGCCCTCTCACACCTAACGCCAGCACTGGGAGCACCTTGCCAGGCTCTGAAGTGTAGGAGGAAGGCAGCTTTTCTGTGGAGACAAACACATGTGTGAGTAAAACACGGAACAACCCACCCCAAAGTCATTCACTCCACTCAAGGGCTCTTTTCAGATCCGTCAGAGCCAGAGTTCAACAGAGGAACCACCTGGTTACCTGTCCTGGGAATGAACCACCTGGTTACCTGTCCTGGGGGAGAGATGCTGGCCTTTTTTTGCACCTGCACACTTTTACCCAATAGCAAACCTGAGGTTATTCAAGGCAGTCTGTTGAAGAAGGAGGAAACGGTTGCCTCATGTTTGCTGGGAGAAGTTATTACAGAGCAGGTGATGCACTGGAAGTGTCCCTGCCTGTGATCCCTCTTGTTTCCCACCCCCCTGTGGCAGGGGTTAGAATTTGGTGGCCTCTAAGGTCCTTTCAGCCCAAACTGTGACTCTAAGCCAGCACTTCAAGTTCCTCTTGTTCATGACCACAAGAAAGGCCGGGGGACTGAAATACAGGACAAGAACAGGGGCCTGAGGAAAGGGATGTTTTTGAAGGGGATCACAAACTGGAAATCTGGGGACTTCTTTTTTACATTATTTCCTTCTGCATTAAATACAGATTTTGTACAATGCTGTAAGGTCCAGGCAAATATTTGATTTGCCACCTTTAATTTCCTGTCAGGATTTGAACCCTGACTTCCCTTATTTCCTTCAACAGCTCTTCCCTATGACTCTCACAAGCTTTTCTCCAGCATAGTTGGGGCCCAGAAAGTAACCCTAGAAAAAACAAATTTGCTTCCTTTGTAGTTCTTACTGCAGATGTCAGAAAAAGCAGTAAGGTGTGTGATTTTCTTCCCTTAGGTTTAAAAACATATTCAAATGTATCATTTATTGCACAAGAATCAGAAGGCAGGACACAAATCTCCAGAGCAGGTACGTAATGGAGCAACTGGCTGTAAATATTTAAAATAATAATTTTAGAGTTATCAAGCTAGGGGTAAAAATCTAATTTACAAACTTGCACAGCAGTTCTCAGCTCAAATGAATTGTCTCTTCATACGAAATGTTCTTAAATAATGGTGCATGGTACAAAGCATTGAAGCAGATCTGCTGCCTGTCAGCTTCTAATGACTGCTGGTTTTATGGTTTTTTTATTCATTTCTGGAGCCCTCCTCCATTTCTCCAGCTCTCACCAGGAATGTGTTCCGTGCACAGCACCCAGACAGCTGCAACTGCAATCCCATTCCTAAGGCAGTCTGCTCCTATTGCTTTCAAATGCAAAAAGGGAGCAAGGAGACTGGGGAATTTTCTCTGATTAAGCTGGTCTTCATTTCCCTTCTGCCAGAGGAGAAGGAAGCCCAGTTCTCTCCCTCTCAGCCTGCCCATGCCTTTCCCAAGAGAAATAGATTGCCTGGGTGAGATGGTGGCACATCCGAACCTTCCAGAAGAACTTCCTGGCTTAAAAGGAAGCACAAGCCACAAGCAATCTCCAAACTCTGCAGCTAAGGGAACACCTGTTGCTCTGGAGTTGTGCTGCAGTAGCAACCAATAATATTCCATAAAGCTTTAAGGCAGGCTTCATCATCTTTGTTTCTCAAATGAGAGAAAATAAAGACTGGAGTGGTGCATGGCAGTATTTGACACATTGGTGTCTGATGTTCAAGACTTTGTGATTTGAGTTCAGAGCCCCAGATCGTGTTTATTTACCTTATCCTGCTGCTTTCCCACCTCAGATGGGATCCTATTAAATTATGTGACATTTTGGTGATGGTTTATCAGCCAATGCAATTACAGGGCAGATAAACCAGTACTCCTGAAGTCCCACAGGCAGTGAGACAGGGGAATTGTGGAAAAGGGAGGCTGGATTTTCTGCGGCTAAAACTTTCAGGAGTATCAGTGGGGTTTAATTTATAAATATAAATGATTATATTTAACTCACATGAGCCTATCCCTGGAGCTCAGGGCACTGAAATGTGTGAAAGCTCACTGCAAAGGAAAAACAGCTAAAGTTTGAGCCCCAAAAACATATGAAGGGTTAAAAATTCAGCTCATGGATATTCAACACTGGGAACAGAAAGAAAGAAACAGTCAAAGCTATTCTATAATTTCTTTTATGAAAGATACAGGAACTGATAAAGCAACCCTCATGCAAATGTGACTCTCATCACCCTTCACCTCAGTGCATTTACAGGTCTGTGCCTTCCTCAGCAGCATGGAAGCTCTGGAGGAGCAGCAGAGCTCACCTGAGCTGGAGAGCAGCAGGTCCTGCCCGGGGTAGAGCAGGCGGAGGCCGCAGACATCCAGCCCAGAGCCCAGCAGCAGCAGCAGGGTGTGATGGGTCTCCAGGGGACTTCGGAAGAGAGCCTCCAACAGCAGCACCATGGCAACCTGGACAGCCAGAGAAAAACATGGGAAAATGAGGGAAATGCTCCCAAGCTCACCACAACCTCAGAGCAGCAGCCCTGCTGCTCACCTCTAGTTCCCAGGATGGATCTGCACTGGCAGAGCTGCAGAGGGGCTTGGGTTTGGTTTCTGTTTATGTGCAGTTCACACAGAAGGCTCTTGGCTTTGGGCTAAATCACAGCTATCAATAATTGTAATTTAATCTATTTCTGCTGATATAACTTTGCCTTCTGTCACATAAACTTACTAGTAAAAAACTGCAAGGCCTCTGGGGCAGAGCCCACAGTGCATCCCTTCTGCTGTTAACTTTGTGCAGTCCCATTTGCCCATCTTTCTGCATGATTAAATAATAATAGACCAACTGGTTGTGTCTCTCTACCTTTAACAGCAACAAAGTCAAAACTAAAAAAACATCAAAAGGCAAACACATCACTCGTACTGTCCCAAATTTACATTTCAGAGTCTTCTTCATCAGCCTAATCCAATTCAGCCCATCCTGATCTAGAAAGACACACACCCCAACACGTTCTGAATGTTTATACCCAAAAAGGAAGCAAATTATTATTATTCTTTTCCCCATCAGAGAAACAAATTGTTTTAAAAAGCAAGAGCTTTACAACAGGGAGTTGTGTGGCTCTGTGGATAATAAATTGCCTAGCTGGGGATCAGACAAGCTGATTTTCTGGCCCCAGATTTGGGCATGGTTCTCCTGGATGTTGAGCAGCTCAAGGATTTCCCCAGCTAAAGGTTTATGGCTGCAGCAAACGCCAAATGAATCCATCACTACTGGACACTTGAAATGAAATGCTACTGCCCCATAAAGACATTATGAGGCTTTACCATCATGATAAATGAAGATAGAAATTTACTCAAATCATATAAAAGTGGTCTAATTAGGAATAAAAGCTCCATTTCTTTATGTTTGTCTAGCTCAAGCTCTCCTGCTATTAACCCAGTAGTCACAGCAGCCAGTAAGGAAGGATTTTCCTGTAGCTGCTCTGAGTCCCTGGGGCTGCCTGGGCTTGGAGCCAGCTGTGATAACAGAGCCATCCAGCACTGGGAAGCCTCAGGAAATGCCAGTCTCCCCTTTCCTCAGGAGCCTGGCACTTGGCCTTGCTCTCCATTGCAGCCTGCTTGAGCTGTGCCTGACCTGGTCTCAGACATCACCAGTTCTGGCCACTGCCTGAACCCTGGACTTCCTGCCTTGGCCTTGTCACTGGGGGATCCCACCTGCACTGCTGTGCCCAGTTCTGGGGCCACCAACACAGGAGAGATGTTGGCATGTTGGAGCAAGTCCAGAGGAGCCCACAGAGATGCCCCAAGGGCTGGAGCCCCTCTGCTCTGCAGCCAGGCTGGGAGAGCTGGGGGTGCTCACCTGGAGAAGAAAAGGATCCAGGGAGAGCTCAGAGCCCCTTCCAGGGCCTAAAGGGGCTCCAGGAGAGCTGGAGAGGGACTTGGGACAAGGGATGGAGGGACAGGACACAGGGAATGGCTTCCCACTGCCAGAGGGCAGGGATGGATGGGATGTGGGGGAGGAATTGTTCCATGGGAGGGTGGAAAGGCCCTGGCACAGGGTGCCCAGAGCAGCTGGGGCTGCCCCTGGATCCCTGGAAATGTCCAAGGCCAGGTTGGATGGGGCTTGGAGCAGCCTGGGACAGTGGAACGTGTCCCTACGATGGCAGGGGGTGGCACTGGCTGGGCTTTGAGGTCCCTCCCCACCCAAACCAGTCTGTGGCTTTGTGAGCCTCAGCTGATCCCCATTACTGCTGCTGGCCCTGCCCTGCTCTTCTCAATAACAACTCATTTCACATGGGTGAGGTCCTGAACATTTTGTGCTGCACTCCTAACCAAGAGCTAATTGAAATCACTTTTACCTTCTCTTCTCCTGGGGTAGAATCAGTACAAATACTCCTTACTCGTTCATAGAGCACACACAGTTACCCAAGGTCAAGCAGCACCAGAACCTTCAGAAATTTCTTCGAACGTTTCTGAGCCCAAGTTTAATCAAAGTTGTGCTGTTTACTGACTTACAGTCAAGTGGTTTCAGGTTATCAAAATTTTGTCTACTCTTACAGATTTGCACCTGGTTGGTAGCAATTTCTCCAACCCACACATTTCAAAGTTTAATCTTCTGTGGCTCAGAGCAATCAGCACATCAATACCGATGACATAAAATACTCAGCTGATATATTTAGGTCTGAGTGAAAAATACTTCAAGATGAGTATTTGTATCAAAGCTCTGGACTGAAATATTCTAGGGCACTTAATTGTCTCTCAGTGTCCCCCCTCAGCCTCCAGGTGAGGAGGGAGGGGGGTGTTTGTTGTTCCTTACCTCGGTGTCTGTGTCTCTGCAAGCCTCCATGGCACTGCTGTCAGGGAAGTGTTTGTCATCACTCTCAACTGTCTGCCAGTAAAATCCCTTTGGCACTGCAAACGCCTTCTCCACTGCCTGAAATGCACAAAGGACAGCTCTCACTTCCATGCTATCTTGGTCCCTTAAAATAAAGCAGGAAAACCAGGATCTTACAGCCACAGAGCACACGAGGATGCACCTGGTGGATTAAACTCAGCCCAGTGTTGTTAATTTATATCATTTGCTTTTTTGCAACTATTCCAGTAGCTCCATTTAAGTGATAACCCCACAATATGAATCTGCAACTGCATCCCAAGAGCCTGAGCATTCTCAGGGTCCAACCCAGTGGCTCCCTAACATGCAGAGCACCCACGCACATCACCAGGAGCTGCATCCATCAGCTGAGACCTCAATTCTCCACGACCGTGCTGAGCACTCAGCAGAAAAGGACTTTCTGAAAGCAATGCTCTAATTAACCAATCAAATGGAAGGGTAGGGAAGGGATTGCATGAACTTCTACATGCCTGTAGCCAAAATAGCACATTTCTCCTGCGCTCATGTCACCACGAGTGACACATATCTGTTAGTCTCATCGTGCCACGTCCTCATGGATAGGCAAAAAACTGGCATTTAGGTCACAGATCTACACAAGCACAGCATTTCCCAGGCTCAGCACCTTATTTTGTTTCTCATCCATTTTTTGGGCAGCCAAGCAAGCGAGTTGTACAAATGCAAGTGTAAGGATGTGTCACTCAGGAGAATGTGCCCTGACTGCACGCTCTGTAAGCAAGGCCGCAGTCCAGGGACAAAGGCAACCCCTGAAAGTCACATTTGTCAGCTTCTGGTTTGAACATTCCAGAAATGCAGATGCATTTAGGCAGAGCTCACAGTGGGTAGGAATCATTCCAGGGATGAAGCAAAAAAAAAAAAAAATAGTCACTTTTAAAACACAGGCTCGGGTGTAGCTCAAAGAGGCTTCACTACTTTTAAAGGCTCTACTTTGATTTACAGCAGGTGTTAATTTGTCCTCAGCTCATGTGGACTGACCTTTTCAAAAACAGAGAAAGAAATTAATTTTCAACATGGTCTCATCAGGACTTTTATGATGGAGAGAAAAGGGGCTAACCCTGCATGGAGAAGCATCCACTCTGCATTATGAGCTCCATATAATGCTGTTTAATTGTGTAATCACCTGAGAGATTTTGGGTGTGTTGCTTGGCAAATGATAGGCACTTCAGAGCATTCCGCAAATGTTTCAAAGTAACAACCAGAAAATGAAATTCATTTGAATATTAAAACCCCTCTGACAGCTGCCTTTCCACTTCAGTAACCTTTTGTGTTGTCTCCTTCCTCTGTTTCCTGTGCTTCATGAGATATTTGCCTGAAAGCAGAACTGGGGGTTCACTTTTCACCCCATTTCAGTCAAATCAACTGCACCAAACCAAGAGCTTTGGCATCTCCCAGTGGACCTGTCCATTCTGTCCTGCAACCCATCATTCCCCAGCCTCCACTGCTGATACTACGCTTGGTTGTTGTGGAAAATATCATCAGAGGAAAAGTAGATTTAAGGCAAGGGAACTTCCCCATTTCCAGTGCATGATGCCAGCTCCCATCTGCAACAGTGGCACAATGAGCCCAGACAAGCCCTGCAAAGTGGGAATGCAGCAAAATCCCAGTTTCTATTTCTCCCAGCTGTTCCTTGAACAAACCTCATGTCTGTGAATGGTCCAGACGGAAAAGAAGGGACAAATGTGGTCAAACCAACACCAACCTCTATTTCCATAGAAACCTTCAGGATACTCATCCAGCTCCAGGACACAGGGTGGAAAATCCAAGGGGAGCACCCTGGTGTAAGGTGTGGATCCGTGGTCGTCCCAGGATGCTGCTCCAAGGCCACAGCAGGGGTGTGGCCACACCTGGGAAGCAAGGCCTGTGGGAATTGTTCTTGTCATCTGTCACATCTATTTCCCAACAGCCAACCTGAACGGGAGTTCACAAACCAACAGAAAGTGGAGCTTGAAAAGTCTTATTTCTCCCAGAAAATCCTTCTCCTTATGAAATAGAAAATAGGGAGATGGCTGCAGGATGAGCACCCTGCTTTATCCAGCCTGCTAAAACGTGCCAGTGGAGAGCTCCTGACACAGCCTTCCTATGCCATCAACAGGAAAAACCAGGGAGAAAATCACTTTCTAAAAGTCACTGACAGTCACTTTCTGTGATGTAGAAGAGAATTGCATGGAGCCAGTTATTCTAATACTGAGCTGGACACAAAAAGAGAGAGGGACCCTCTGCAGGCAGCTGCAGGAGGCTTCTACTGAAATAACTTGGACACTCTTTCTGTTTATGGTACTTCAAAGCTACTTTTTGTGTTCTACAAGAGGGTAGGTATGAGAATTGCATTGGTTTCACCTCAGGGCTGGTTCCTCTCACTCCTCCAACATCACAGCAGCTGTAAATCTTTTCCCAAGCCTGTGGAAGCATCAGCTCTGAGTGCTCACCTGTCCCCTGGTGAGAGGAGAGGAGACTCCCCAAACCCGGCAGAATGGTAAAGAGGCAGCCCAGCCTTTGATCCTCACCTGAAAACACCTCTCCAGTGAGGCTCTGAGCCCAACCTCCCATCTCCTGGGAAAAGCTTTATCCCAGGGAGGAAGGTTCCCTGCTCTCAGCCAACAGCAGCTGCAGAGCCTCAGGGATACTCTGACTTCTGCTGTGACAGGTTTCAAACCCCGGACTCATGGAACCATAACCATCCCCATGTGTGTCTGCAGGGCTTCTTAGGGCACTGACATCCTCTCCATCCACACTGCCATGATCAGGATGAGCAGGGAGGGAGAGAACATTCACAAACTCCTGGGTTTAGTTATTCCTTTTTGCCAATATATCCTTATTTGGTTTGGGTAACAAATTCCAGCTTCTGCCACCTTAAGACACTGGAAAAGACCACTTTGTGCCACAGCTAGGATTGAACACACATCGGTTTTTCCAAAAGCATTTAAAAGAAACCCCAAGCTCCTGCTTTGTTTCAGATAATATTACCCAGATGAAGGCAGACAGTTCCGGGAAGGAAACTCACAGGACAACAAAAACCTGCTGTAAAATCCTCAGCAGAAAGAAGAATGAGCACATTTCAGAGGAGACTGGAGCTGCAGCAAAGCCATGAATATTTAACTGTCACAGAAATATGACCAAGCCTGTGATTCCCTCTTAGTGCTTACAGTGTTTTCTGTTCCCATCTCTGACAACAAAGGAAGAGCTTTTACTGTCAGGTGATCTGAGAGTCTTTCAAGTTGCAAGGAGTCTTCCAGGCTGTTCCCAGCCCCAGCAGGAAAACAGAAACTGCAGGAAGAATCCCCGTGTACTCCACAATCTCATCTCCTCACACACAAGGCACTTTCCAAGGCAAAGATCTGCTCAGTCATTATCTCTGTGAGACAACACCAAACCCTTTGGAGAAGGATGCTGCACTTCCAGTACCTGCAGAGCCAGGTGGGAGTTCTGTGCTGGGGTAACCTCTCCCTGCCAGCCCTGCTGAGCACATCAGGGGCAGCAGAGAAAGCACTTCTCTCTCTCTCTCTCTCACTCAGCAAGGCTCATGTCTGATGTGGTTCACCAAATCCTGCCCCTGAACTAGGCAGATCACTCTCAAACTCTCTCCTCTCCCTGCTGCTGTGTGCAGGAGCAGGTTTCCTGGTAGAATCCAGATTAACACAATGTTAAGTGTGTTCCCTGCACATCTTCCCTTCCCACTGTGCACTGTGCTCTCTTCAGATGGCTACAGAATTTAGCACAGGAAAGTGGAGGCACCACAGGAAGAGCCCAGGGAGCAAAATGTTTGGGATAGAGAGGGCTCATCAAGGAAGACATGCAGTTCTGGTGACTGTATTTCAGGCAGTTTGAAATAGATCTCACTTCCCCTTGTTCCCCTTCTGGATTGGGAAAGGGATATCTTAAACCACAGAAGACAAATTGAGATAGTAGCTCCCAGCCTTTGTGCCCATCAGCACTAATGGCAAAGCATAGTAGCTCGAGAGTTCTTTAAAGCTGCTCTTGTCAGGAATAATAAGTGATGGACACAATCTAAATGTGAGCTGTCAAATTTTAGGAAGAATGACAACCTGTAACGTTTTATTCCTCTCCAAGCTGTGCCTTCATCTTTGTGCCAGCTCTGGTAGACATCAGTGTAGTCCTTCCTCCTTCTAAAGGTTAGGGGTTTTTTATTTACAAATGCCAGTGGCTGCCTGCACTCCTGGCTCCATGAAAATAAATGCCAGACTCCAGGAGGATTCAGCCACGGCCAGGATGTCACCTTCTGCCTCCTGAAGATACAGCCATGCAGCTATTCTGGGCAGCAGCCACGGATTATTTTCTACAAATGTAAATAGATGAAGTCCCAGGACAAACATTTCTCCCTCAGACAAGCTTTACCTACGTGGAATCACTAGCCAGATGTGCTCTCACCCAAGTTGTTGGTACAACGTGAGCAGGCTGCACAGCAGACTCAGGGTACCAGCCAGGCAAGACCTGACCCTTTTCACAACTCAGATAAAGACAACCACAGGAAAGATTTGAAAGCAAAGGGCAGGATGAACCTGTCCTTTTGAACGTCCTGTTTTACAGCTTCAGCCTGGACGTCCCAGAGCCGAGTGCTGGGCTCCTGGCTGGCACTGCCAGTGCTGCAGGACTCATCCTGCCAGGTCTGCTTTGGGTGAGCCCATGTGGAGGAGCTGTCCTGGGTGTTTTGTCCCACCCCAATGCCCAGTTCAGCTGCACAATAATCAAATCCTTCAAGCTTTGGAGGAGGAAAGCACAGCCCTGGGCCGTGAACTGAATGTGGGAGCTCACAGCAATGTGGGGATCAGGTCTGGGAGCTGAGCAAATTGTGCAGCTCTCCAGGGAGCTCTGGCAGCATCTCCATCCCAAAGCACGGTCCAGCTCACACAGCATGAAATGAGAAATAACACATGGGGCAATAACCCCAAATCAAACCATAACTGCCAGCAGCACAGCCACTGAACCACAGCCAACCCCAGTTCCTGCAGTTTGGGGCGTGTGAGAGGCAAAGGCCACACAGCCACGGGCCTGAAGAGTCAGGTGAAAGGCTGATGTGGAAATGAGTAGCAGTTCCCTGAGCACACCTCCCTCAGCACTGAAATTAAAAGAAGTTACAGGAAAAAACACAGTGGAAGATGCTGAAGGCAACTCAGCAGGGCCAAGGCCACGGTGCTTGTCAATGAAATAATGTCACAGCACTCAGAGTCTAAACTCAGAGAGCTCAGAGCATTCTCACTGAGCTCATGCTGAAACACAGACTCGCAGACCTGAAAGATCCTCTGGAAGTGCCTCCCACTCCTTCTTCAGAGGCTGCACACAGAGCTTGGGAATCTCAGCTCTAAATCTGTGCCCCAAGTGCACAGAGCAACAGGTGCTGCATCCAGAGCAGCTTTTCCACAGGGATTTCAAACTCCAGCAGCAGTGTCCAGCTCTTCATGTACCCAACATGGTTATTTCAGAATTTGAAATAAAGGATGCAACTTTCAAAGCTTGTGTGTGTAAGAACTCCTATGGTAACACAGTTAACATCAGCTCCAGCAGGGAAAGCCCAAAAATCTGAAATTGCACATGAAAGAACTTCTCTACTTTCTGCCAGCCCCCTGCCACACATCAACCTTGCTGTTAGGTCAGTCTGTGCTGCTGGGCATTTTCAGCAGGCCTGGGCTACAATATCAGGGCAAATTCAGCTCCCTGGACCCAGTTTTGGGATTCTTATCTACAACTAGCCAGAAAATAAAAATAAAAATAAAAAAATGGAGCTTTTCTTAAGCAAAAAGTAAGGAGGAAACTTTGTGTAGACCTGCCCTTAATCACTACTATTTAAAAAAAAACACACAAACTTTGTGCCAGAACAGGGAAGCTGCTAAAGGAGCAGCACGAGGGGAACTGGTTGCCAGGAGGTGCAACAAAATCAATTTTCTGGAACTTAAAGTAAAAAAATCTCCTTCACCTTGACTTAGGGATGTCTGTGGGCAGAGGAGGAGGGCTGGAGGTTCCCCTTCTTCCTTAAAACCTCCCTGAAAACGCTGCCATGCCCTGACTCCTCCGTTCTGGCAGGCACCTGCACAGGTTAGGAGCTCAAGGACATGCTCTGGAATATGACCATCAAGGGCTGCACCTTTTGGGCAAATGTCCCAATGTCCAGAAAAACTGAGGGAGAGAAAAAGAATTCCAGCATGGACCAAAGAGGCTGAGGAAAAGCAGCATTGGCTCTGTGTGTGTCGTCTGTATCCCTAAGGTGAATGTTTGCATCCTGAGGCTTAGCAGCAGAAAGTACTTTTATTTTATGCTAAAATGAAGAAATCCTCTTTCTGCTGACAGGAGACCTTGCAGTTAACAGCTTCCACAGGGATGTTGTCACTTCCAACCCAAGCTGGGCTTTAATGACTGCATTGTGAGCTGCTGCTCCTATCAGGAGTGAATTGCTGCAGGTTAATAAGCTCATTGCACAGCACTCATAAAAATGCCTCCAAAAACCAGCACAGGCAAAGCAATCTGTTTGGGGTCCAGAACAGGCAGAAAATCCAGCAGACAAATTGACTGAAAACAAGACATTGGCTCATGCACTAACAAACAAAAAGCATAAAGGTTATTACAATTACTGCTGGCAATTGCTCCCCAGATCACACACAGAGCTGCTCAGTACACAACAGCTTCCCTCTCCCTCCATTTCTACCCATTTTTTTCCACCATCCTGCCAGGATTTCTCTCTCAGACTCTAATCTACCTGGAGCAAAAGCAGGAATTCACTGCATGCTCCTCCAACACGTGGGCGCAGGTTCTTTGGGCTGCTTAGTTTTGTACACGGTGCCTCAAAACAAATACAAATGTACAAAAAGCAAAGCACGGATCACTGGCCTTGTACCAAACCTTCAGCCCAAAGAAGTTAAAAGAATATGATACTGACTTTTCTATGCAGCACTTTTTGGTTGGATTTTACTGACACTTGGGAACGTCCTCAGTTGGTAGCACTTTGCAAAGCTCCAGGGCAGACATCAGGGTGAGCTGCTGCCTGCTGAGAGCGTGGCCCATTGAGCCCTGCTGTGGAAATCAGCCTTGCTGCCTAACCAGCTATGAAAACGTGGCTATCCCACCCTGGAAGTGTCCAAGGCCAGGCTGGATGGGGCTTGGAACAGCCTGGGATAGTGGAAGGTGTCAGGAGGGGACAGGATGGGCTTTAAGGTCCCTCCCAACCCAAACCATGCTGTGATTCCGTAACTCCATGAAAAAGCCACAGCACAATGTGGTCTCAGCCTCACTCAAGCCTGGGGGGGGCACAGAGCACTTGAACTTGGGAAGAGAATGTGGTTTTAAAATTGACATCATGTTTTCCATGGCATCAAGGCAAAGATCCACCCCCAGAAAGAGCCTGCTATCTTGCTGTTCAATTCCTAATGATTTATAATTCCTCTAATAAGGGATTTGCATAAAAGCCCTGGCTGTTTTAAATGATGCCTTATTTTATGCCTTAAAAGCATAGAGCAGATTTATCTTTTACGAGTACGTCAGACTCTTTATGGCTCTTGCTTCTGCTTGAAAGCCACAGTGACTGCAAATCAACAACACTAAGCCTCCTTTTCCTGCACACAAGTGGGATAAACCTTTAGGCAAATTGCTAAGTGCACTGCTAAACCCTAAGCTTTCATGGCATTGATTCTCACAGAGTCATAGTAATCCCCAAATCTGGTTGAAATGGCAGAAAAGTTCTCATGCTGCATCATTTTCTAAATTAAAACTTCATTGTGAACAAGAATTGCAGACTTTGCCATTCCCTGGAATGGTGTCTCAAGGGTTTTGTTCATTGAAAAATATTGGGAAAAGACATTGTCTGAAGGTTGGTGCTGTTGTGGGAAAGAAATAAACAAAACATCCCCTCAAAAGGTATAGAAATCAGGTCATATTAAGTGCTGCTTTGAAAACCCACTCTAAATATTTACACCAAGGCAGGAAAGGCTGGTAAAGGCCTAAGAGAAGCATTGGATGCCCTCAAGGAATAAATTCCCCCAATTAGTATAAGGAATTCTTGTAACATTTCATTCAGTGGAATATTTGTTACGGAGCACTTGCTAATCTGACAGAAGTGAAAGGTTAATTATTATTCTGCTTATAGAGAGCAGTGAGTGCTCCTGCAGACATTTCCAGGCAGGCAAGAGATTGGAAGCACTTGATTTGGAGAGGTGCTGTGTCCTTGTAGCTCACACACTTCCCTGGAAATCCACAGATATTAAAACCACAGAACTGAATCAGAGAATATTTTAATATTAGAAGCATTTGTTTTCAAATTCTGTTTAAATTCTTTGCTAAAGCAAATCTGTTAACACTGGAAAAACAACTTTTACTGGACCTGATCAAAAAAATTACCAGAAGCCCAAGCATTTCTGTACAGTACCTGAGGGTCAGGATTAACAGCAGTGATGTTACTGAGCAGGACACAGGGAATTCCAGGAAGAAGTGGGCACAACTGGTTTTGGAAGTGACTGGCCAGTTCATCTCTCCACCAAATAAGATCTGGAAGCCACGTAGAGGCCAGAAATGCAGAAACCTTCTGGTAAAACTTGGATGTTCCCTGGAGATGCTCCGCAGTCTGCAAAGAGCCAGTGGTTAAAAAGCTTTGGTGATGGTTTCAGGAACTCTGTCTGTACCTTGCACCTGCAGCAGCTCCTCCTCTGTCCACAGCCATCCCAGACTCCAGTTCCACACAGCTGCCCTCAGATTCTCCAAACCAACCCCTGGTGTGACACCCTGCACCTCCCAAACCCCCACACCCTTCATCCCATGCTCATGCCATCCACCAGCTCACACACCCTGCTCCAAAGCAGATCCCACCACACCCTGAGGGGAAGAAAAGCCCATAAACAGGACCATGGAACAGCCCAATACAATGAAACATTCACTTCCAAAGGGTTTCTTAGGGATATAAATGAAAACAGTTGTTAGTGCCCCATCCCTGGAAGTGTTCAGTGCCAGGGTACAGAGAGCACTGAGCAATCTGGTCAAGTGGAAGTCATCCCTGCCCATGGCAGAGGGTTGAAATTAGATGACCTTTAAAGTCCCTTCCAACCCAAACAATTCTGTGTTTTTTTAAAGATTGAGCCCAATATTAGTACTGATACATTAATATTGAATACTGCACTGCTAAACTACAGTTTTCCATCATTTAACCTCCCCTCTAAGCCTCATTGTTCTTCAGGTTGATTCTTAATTAGCAGGACTTTCAGAGAACAAAACCAGTGACCTCAAGGAGAACTAATTAGAAATTAACAGACTCAACAACTGTGCAGAACATCTCTCCACCTGTAACTCAAGGGAAGTGAAGGTCCTGCTCTGCCCTGGTGCGGCCTCACCTCGGGTCTGGGGCAGTTGTGGGTGCCACGATATCAGAAGGATCTAAAGCTGTTGGAGAGTGTCCAAAGGAGGGACATGAGGGTGGGGAAGGGTCTGAGGAGCAGCTGAGGGCACTTGGATTGTTCAGCTGGAGGAGGAGAGTGAGGGCAGAGCTCAGCAGGGGCTGCAGCTCCTCCCAAGGGGCAGCTCTGATCTCTGGGACAGGGACAGGAACGGCTGGAGCTGGGCCAGGGCAGGGTCAGGCTGGAGATCAGGGAAAGGCTCTTCCCCCAGAGGGTGCTGGGCACTGCCCAGGCTCCCCAGGGAATGGGCACGGCCCCGAGGCTGCCAGAGCTCCAGGAGAACTTGGACACTGCTGCCAGGGATGCCCAGGGTGGGAATGTGGGGGTGTCTGTGCAGGGCCAGGGACAGACTGGATGATCCCTGTGGGACCCTCCCCACTCGGGATATTCCATCATTCTGTGATTATTGCACCTAAAAACTGAAGCTCAAGGAGGAAAACCCCAAAGCAAAGGCAGAGATTTGGAGCCACCAGAGAATGAAGTGATGGAGGTGCACAGAGAGGAGCCCCAGAGCTCCACACAGGGCCAGTGGGGTAACTGGGAATGCCTGGGAGATTCTTAGAGAGCAGAAGCTGTGCAAATCTAATTCCCATCAGAAATGCCTGGAACTGCAGCCTGTCTATCAGCACACAGGGATTACAGCAGGTGAGTGTTTGGGCATTTGTTCTGACAACAAGAAACCAAAACCAGGCAGGGATGTTGAAATCTGCCTCACTTCTTGCAGCTGTTTGGAGGAGGACAGAAATAAAACCACCCTAAACTACCCCCACAAAAAAACTGATAAAAATCAGAGGAAATGTAGCAGAACCACTGGATATAGGAATAGATGCCATCCCAGTTGAATAAGCCAAAAGATTTCTTGGTGTGCTAAGAACAGGAGCTTTTGTCTGAAGAAGCCACTATTATTATTATTCTACTTATAAATATTACACCTTGGGGCAGAGAACTAAAACGTGATAAATAATAAAAGATACACAGATAACAGTGAAGTGGCCAGTAAATAAGAAGCTGATGGCTCAGAGCTCCCTTTTGGGGCTGAAAATGGACTCTGGGCTCCACACATTAATATTAAAATATCATTTGTCATCATGGTTAACATTTACACATACTTGGTCTTTTTTGCATAGTCCAAAAAAAGTAACATAAGGTCTCCCTAAATTCTTATAGCAAACAGATGCAACAAAAGCACCTGGAAACCCAATCATATTTTAAAGGTAAGCCCTGAAAAGTGTCTCTTTGTGCCCACAGGAGACCAGAATGAGTAAGTGCCCCAACAGGATTTTGTTTTTCAATTCAGCCACTGAAAACTTGCACATTGACAGGACAGTGAGAGACTGAGGGCTGCAGTGTGAAGAATAAAGTCCACATTTCTCTTCGCAGTAGCTGAAGCTGCCCAAGGGCAGGAACAGGGAGAGACTTGCTGTCATTTTCCTTGTCTCCGCTGGGGCTGACATCCCAACTTGTGTTGTTCCTCCCAGCTCTGATCTCTGCTGGGGAAAGCAGCAGTTGTACAAATGCCTCAGGGAAGAAAGATTGACACAAGTCAGTGCCACCACAAAGGCAGAGCCTCTAATGAGGGAGAGGAAAGCCAAGTCCTGCTTGGAAGATCTGCCCCAACCCCTGAAACGTCACTGCTGTGCAACAGAGTTGAGCTCAGAAGCTTTTCACAATGAGGGTGGGCAGGCCCTG
>WAAG01028357.1:51114-85297 GCA_013390105.1 Tichodroma muraria | reverse complement strand
CAGGGGGAAAGGGGAAGGTGTCACACCTCTCCTAGACCACATCTCCAGATCAACCTCATCGGTGGTGTGAATTTACCTTCTCTACGCATGAAGCCAGGCCAGGGTCTCATTAGGAGGTGCAGCTCCACCCTGCAGCCAAGGCCAGCAGCAATAGCAAAGATGAACATCCCATGACTTCAGCACTGCCGCTGGAGAAGGTGCACTCGTGTCAAGGCACGTGAGACACCATGATTGTGCCATTTGCTGCCCAGTGAGGGATCCTCCAGGCACTGCGCATCCCAGCCAGCGGCTACTCCTGGGCACATCCCTGTGCAGGGGCACTGGAGCACATTCCAGGACTGGGCACACAGGGAGTTACATGAAGGACTAGCAGCAGCAAACAGGGAAAGCTAACACCCTCAACTGTCTGTGCAAAGTCAGCTGCTGTACCAGCTGGACACCAGGTAAAGGCTGTGCGGGCAGGGCTGGTACCTGCTGGAGGACAGGTGGAGCCAGACTGAGAAAAACTGCCACGTTTATGGACCCCTGTGCTGACCACAGCAAGAACTGGAGGATGAGAAAGGAATTTCCAATGTTTTTAGAACTTCCCCTAAAGGACTGCCAAGCAGGTATGAATCTTGCACCACACCATATCACTGCCAATTCTCATTAGACTCCAAAAAAAAGGCAGGTAAAACACATCTTCAGGATGTGTCCTGCTCTTGCACTCTGCCAGCAGAAATTCCCCACAAAGACAGCCTTCCTGCTCTGAACTGTCCTGACTCATGGCCAGCAGGAACTGACATTTCATGAACTCATTGACTCTTTGATCCCTCTTTCTCTGGTTGAAAGTTGACTCAGAAACCTGGATGGTCCCAGGTATTTTCCACAGCGCACACAGGGGATGAACGAGTGAACATATGAACAGAGCACACACGACAAGGCTGAGGTAATACAGGGATGGTGCATGTCAACACATATGTCTGATTTTAAGGGTAAAAAGTACCAAGAACTTGCAGTTCTATGCAAAAATCTGTAACTGATGCAACTGAATACAATGCTGACAGACACTTCCTAATTTACACTTATTTTCTTTGTGTTATGCCACAAATCTAGATATTTTTCTATACAGTAGAAAACCACATCCACTAATTAAATTATTATTTCACTGGCTAATTAATGACTCCAGACAGATTTGCATTTGGGACTCTTTTGGTTTTATATAATAACTGCAGATAATTAATCTATCTCAAACCTTTCTTTCCCAGCTAAATATGATGGGTATCAAAAATAACAAAAAATTGTAAATGAATCTGGAAAACAAAGCACAGCAGATGAAAGACTTTGTTAGAATTCATCAGGTGCCAATTATACCAGGAAATAAAGGAAATAATAAGCCTGGGAAACATTTCTGTAAGTGCATGTGCTAACGAAGCCCCTTACCTCTGGAGCTGACGAGGTTTTCCTCCAGCCAGCGTGCTGCCTCCCAGCAGTCCTGGGCGTCGTTGAGAGTGAAGTGATTGGAAGGGATTTTTTCCGTGTATCTCTGCAGCCACTGACTCCTGACTTCACTGGTATCTGCTCCCATAGGAGCCCAGGCCTGGAGAAATGAGTCAGTGAGTGGATATATGGCACAGACCATGAAGATATTAAAACACAGTGACACTCTCACTTTGGCTACCTAAGGGCTGCTGTTCTGGCACATCCCAACCCTTTATCACACTCAGCAGCAGCAAACACACCCATGGCCACAGGGAACACAGATCCCACCAATCTGAGTATATACATGTGTGCATGTGTTCCCTATTTCCTGTGAAGGGATGTGGGTGACCACTTCAAACAGCACTGCCAGTGCAAGTGGAGGCACATGGCAAACACCAGGGACTGCACAGCAAACAGCAGAAAGGTCCCAACACACAGCAGGGGATCTCAGCAGCTCTCTGAATAACAGATCACTTCAAATGGCCCTTGGAAAGTCTTTGTGAAGCCAGACTGCCTCCATCTTTTGTCAGCAAAAATCAACCTTCTACAATGACAGATGTTGTCCCAGAGAAAGGGATCAAGACCTGCTTGATGGTTCAAATGTAACGCGTTCACTGCGTAACGCTGCTTTACAATCACAAACTCAGTCTGAGCTGCACAAAGCAAAAAGGGAATCTCGTCTCTGACTTCCTCAGCACCACTGAGCCACATCCTGAACCCTGTTCTCACTGCCAGCTGGATCAACTGAAATACTGCTGGGGCGTATAAAACCAGGCATTTTAACAAGTTTCACCAAAAGATTTTAACAAGTAAATCTCTAAATCATAACACATAATGTTTTACTAAGCATTAATTTGACTGCTTACCAAATAAGGAACGACTTATAAAAAAGGATGGACTAGAACTCTGTGTAATAAAACAGAAGCCACTAATTTTTTCTTATCCTTTTGTATACCTTGAAAGTGAGAATAGATGATGATGATGGGATTTCTTCTTGAAGGCAGATAAAGCCTGCCTTTTCCTTGCTATCTTTATCTTTCTCCCCTGCTGCAGTTACTTGCCATGAATTATTTTGCAAGTCAGAGTTAACCTCCAAAAACCTAAGAGCACTTTTCCAGCCCACACTTCAGCTTTTGTTTCATCCCTGCTGAGCAGTGCCCATGGGCTGCTGTTTAAGCGTGGCTCTGCTCTGAGAAGGGATCCCAGACCACACAGCCTGCTGCACACAGGCAGCCAGACACTGCTGTAGAACATGGTACAGCACTGCAAAGCTGCAGACATTGCTCACATCCATCTCCTGATTTTAAAGGCAAAATGCCTCATACACAACTCTTACCCCAAACCACCCAGGTAAGGCAAAGCCATGCAACAAAGGGGCAGGACCAAGCTATCCGTTTGGTTATGTGGCCGGATGGCCTCATGGGGATACAGGAGCCAGAAGCCACCCTACCCAGGGAGTCCGAGTGGAAGCTGACCCTTTGGGGCTGGAGCTCAGGTTGAGTCCACATCTTACATGCAGCTAAGGGTCTGCTTCAACCTTGCTGGAAATTCAGCTGTGTGCTACAACACCAAGCAGCACCATGGACATGCCTAGGCACGGTCATCACGTGAGGTGAATAATTAATTTGATAAAGAATTCTCTCTGTTTCCAAAACTAGGTCAAACGGTGTTAGACCAGCTGGAGTTAAGTCTCCTGTGGCTGGGACCACATGTCAGTTGAGCCTGCTCCTCAGCAGGTTTAATGGTTATGGTAGCAAAAACACCGGCAGCTTTGCCTCCTGCCCAACCCTGAGCAGTAAACTGCTGGTGGGAAACTCTGTCTGATCCTCCTCTCCTCCAGCTTTGGCAGTAGCACCAACACAGCCCAACCTGCTGCACTACAGGGCTGCAAACTGCTGGTGCTACCCTTGCTAAGGCTGCTCTGCCTAACCTCAGGAACACCACTCACTGTAGAAAACCTGGGAATACTGCACAGGTTCACTCTGCACACAGCTCACCTGGTAGCTTAGTCCCGTGCACAGAACCAGGTAGTCATATGGCACTTTCTTCTCCTTGGAAACAACAACATATTTGGCACTGCGGTTTATGCCCGTCATTTTACCAACCACAACATTAACCCAGGAACAAAGTGACATCTGTGCATAATCTTCATCATTAAAACAGTGGCTGTGAAGAAAGAATATCTGTAAGTGACATTTCGGCAGCTGACAGCAGGCATTAATTAGACATCTGGTGAGCTCGGCCCAGGCCCCCAGTGGTTCTGCCAGCTCCCTTGCTGTGAGTGTACTGAAGTCTGTGGTAAAAGAGGAGGCATTAGGAAATACTCAGTTACAAATTGACAACTTTCTGCTGAAACCAAACAAGCCCTTCCAGCACTGGGCCTTACAATCACGTAATTTAAGAACAAAGTCAGAAATCTATGCTTTACTCTGCTTTTCCTTTGCAGACTGATGCAAGATGGAAGCTTTTGAACCTGCAAAGAGAATAACTCAACATTCCAATTCTTTCTCCAAGACAAGACTTCCTTACTCAGCTTTTCCCCAGCTTTCCTTCCTTTGCTATCCAGCTTCACCAGACATAGCTAAGGTGAGACCCAAACACAGGGAATGTACCCTACCATTTTAGCACCCATATTCCAAAGTATTAGTCAAAAAAGTTTAAAAATAAATCAAAAGCTAGGAAAATGGTTGTCAGAGCTAGAAGTAAAAGGCAAAGATCTCAAGTCTCCCATTGGTGACCCTTTTCCAAAAGAACTCCACAAAGCAAGAATGACATACTGAAAGCACACTAAACGTCCTGAGTGGTGCGCTCCAGAATGTTTCAGGTATGCATGGAGCACACATCACAAGCAACGTGCTCTGACAGTGTGAATTCCATATCAATACCCTAAAATCACATATTGGCTTTGACAGTCTCGGACAAAGTTTGCTTTCCTCATGTTTTAGGGGTGTTAAAGCCTGTTCCAAGCGAAAAGCATCGGATATCCCTATGCGTGAGAGAAGTATCAAAGAACTGGAAGCTGCTATTTATAAAATCCAAAAGCAAAAATCCAAATGGAATCCAAATTATAAAGCAAAATCCAAATGGAACAAAACCTCTTTTAATGCCTCAGTAATGAAAATTACAATTATTTCCAAAGGTGTTTTAAGGCTCAGAGTGCACCTCCACCAAGTATGTCCAACTGAGTAAATACCAGGACACTTATTACTGCATTTGTACCACCCTCTCTGCTTAATAATAGCCTTCTGCAAAGATTCCTGAAGATAAGTGTGCAAGATACCTGAAGATAAAATACTTCCATACAGATGTGCAACAGACACATTACTACAAAACGTGAGAAGAACCAGAGGGAACATTCCAACTAGGTCCATCGTGACCCCTGAATGCCACTGAGCTTGGCAATGGCCTACCATGGAAATGTACAAGTGGTTGCTAGCCACCGTGCAGATCCAGCTGGACTCAACTCCATCCCTCCCCAATACTGAAAACCTGCACCAGGCAAAGCCTGTTCAGTTAGGTTCTTTCAGTAGAAGTGGAAAAACTCATTTATAGCTTTGTAGAGCAATAAACCCACAGGATATAGTAAAAAAGAACGCAACAGGTTTAAAACAAGCAAAAAACAGAATGGCTGGTGTCACACAGGTGAGTGATTTGTGAGACCAGTGCAGCACAGCAAGAAGAAACACTATGAACAAACCACATGAAAGAAGTTGAGTCTCACCCCTGCCAGGACCTCAGGAGGGGAGTGGCCAGTACAGAGACCCTGGGCTTCATCCAGGCTGTCAGCTCAAGTCACCACAGAAAATACATTCCACCTGCTGAACTAAGCTCATGGCCATTTAGAGCATTTAGAGGCCCAAAAACTTGACTTCTTATGTATAGAGATGAAAAATATGCCACTTTCTCCCACAGGCCTCAAAGTGATTAAACAGAAGGGGCTGGGCCCATGCTCAAGCATTTAATGCTTTTCTGTAGCACCAGCAGCTACAGTGGAGAGTACGGGCAGAGACCAGCACTGACAGCTGCTACTTTGCCATTAACACCAAGACACACATCCCAACACAGAGGTCCTGGTTCCACATTAATCGTTGCTACCAAACTCCCAAAACTGACATTCAGGATGCCACAGGAACAAACACAGATGATTTCACAACCTGGGGAATTTTAGGATTGAATTGCCAGTCTTTTTGTGATGCTCTGCATCCTCTGTACTCACAGATACCAGAGGAAAATAAATAAGGGAAGAAAACCACTGACAATTCTGATCTGTAATAATGCAGAAATCTATAAATAAAATGGACATTAAGGACAGAGGAAGGTTTTCAAAAGCACCTCTATAATTGAGGTGCACAGCTCCCAGGAGACTGACACTCTAAAATCACAGGGATGCTTTCAGAAATCATACCCTGCAGAGTTCAATTTTCACTCTTTATCTGCTTTCAGACTTTAGCAGCTAAATCTGGTGAGGCAGCTCTGAACTGCAACTTTCTGTCAGGAAGGATGATTTGTTAGTACAACTCTTCTCTACAATGATCTTAGGAAAGAGACTACATGCATTTTTGTGAGAATGTAATTCCTTCATTTGCTAGATTTGCACTTGAACACACCCCTTTATACAGTACAAAAAGGAATACAGGTAACTACTTATAAAAAATTCCTTGTCAGGGCAAAATTCAAAATGAGATCAAATGGTTTTAAACCGGTTCCCACTTCGCTTTTGTAGAGATTTCATTTGTAAGGTTCAGCAAGAAGATGTGGAGCAGTTTTGTCATTTAAAGAGCCAGCCCTTCAGTACACTGCAGCTCATTGAGGAGAAGATTTGGTAAAATACAATGTGAAGGCTCCAAAGAGTCACTTGCCAAATCTAAATAACTAAGTTCAGAATATTCAGATTCAACTCAGCTATTCAGAATATCTGATCCATTTTAATTCCATGCTTCTCAATGTTCAAAACAATCATGTTCAAGTCCACAGTGATGATTTATTCCAAAATAAAACCCAAAAATACCGTATTTAAATGAGAACTACATACTGTGAATTTAAAGAGGTAAGATTTTACCTGACCAAATGGAAGCTACTATATTTACTGGCAAACAAGGAAGCCCATAAAGTGTTTGACAGTCCCTAGACAAGGCTCTTCCACCATTTCCCTTCAGCTGTACACAGCCCTGGTCTGGGACAGTGCTGTGGCTGGGACTGGGGACAGACTGCCACAGCCCAGGGACTGGCACTCACAGCCCATGAGCAGCAGAACTGATGTAGAACAGTTCTGCCAAACTGATCAACAGCAACAATTCCCCCCGCAGCCAGGAAAACCCCCACCACCACCGGCAGACCCTGCATCCCACCACACATTGCTCTAAGTCCCTGTCACAATTACCAATATTAATTCTTGTACGTTCTTTGGTTCAGCACTATTTAGAACAAAACTCATGGAAATTAAAAGCCAAATAAGATTTAAAAAGCAAGCAGACATCTTGTGTCATTTGTCTTCAACCTGGAGATTTAAATAATCTAAGAAGCCTTGGAAAGCAGAGGCCACTGTCCAGGTATAACACAGTGGATTGCTGTTCTGAAGTTACTGCTTTGGCACTTTTTCCCTACTCATAATTCTATCCAACTCATCTTGTAGGTGAGTGCATGCTGGATAGACAGACTGGAGTATTTTGGGGCTCTCTACGGATATATCTAAAATTTAGGACAAGTTCACAAGAATTACTAAGTGTTATGTTTTCTGCAGGAGCTATGGAAGTGTTTAGATATGAAGTCAAACCTGTTAATTAAAAATCTTCTATACTTGGAGCTCTGTGGGTCTTTTCCTGGAAGGCCATGAATGGAAATCAAGGTCAGGTTGTTGAACTTCAGACGTGGCCTGTGGAAAAAAAAACAGCCCCAGTTGGAAGAAATTTGGAGGGCACATCAAAGGAACAGCATAGCTCAGAATTCTATGTTCAGAAGAATACAGAAAGCAATTCCTTTACACAGGGACAAAGTGTTTCACTCTGCTCAGATGCAGGTATCTCTGGATACAAAAAAAAGAACAATTTCCACCCCAGGTTCAGTAATGCTGGGGCGAGGAGGGGGACAAGACTGACAGTATATTGAACTAAATGTGATCTGACATTTGAAAACAAATAAATATTATGAGTGATTAAGCCTTCTAATCTTCAAGGCTTTCTGTAAGTTAAGGATGGACTGATGCAGATGGTACAAAGGAATCAGAATGTTTTTTATCAACCAGTGTTAATTTGTTATTCATACATTTAAAAAATATATTCAAACAAAGTTAAAGGTCATACTTAAACCAAGGAATTTCAAGGTTATGGCTGCCCCTCTCAAAATGCATATTAATAGTTTAATTCTGGATTATGGATTATCTGTGGTAAATCTCCATGCATACTCAGGCCAAGTACAAAGTAATAAATAACCTTAATGTAACAGAGTGCATATATTTATACAGATTATGGGCCTGATTCTCATTTAAATTAAGGTCACTCTACAGAGGTGGACGTAAATAGAATTTGCTTTTCATTTATAGCCACCTTATGCTGCCTGAGTGATACAAAATGGTCATCATGTAAATGAGAGCGAGCCTGATCCACAAAGCTGAAGGTAGAACGTAAGAGTGATGCCATCTGCACACCAGGAGCGCCACTCGTGGGGTGGGAACAACAACTACAGGAACTTCACACACCGACAGAGCACAGCTCTTTGGCATTTGTTTACATGGGATTAATGACATAAATACCCTACACATCCTCATAGCAAGGAGATTTCCTTTCAGTGTGGAGCTGAAATCACCTGTACACGCTGCACGGTCTCTTGCCAACAGGTGCTCGAATCCAGTGGCTACAGTAACATTACGTTTAAATATCGTTAATATTTAGGATGGAAACCTTGTGAGCCAGCATCAGAAACACGGCAGAATCAAACCTCTAGGCAACATTAACGTGCCTCTTTTGCATGACTGCACGATGATGCACTTTATTGATCTGGTCACATATCGTTCTCCTCTGCAGATGCCCTACCTCTATTGAGTCCACATGCAGGCATCCAGGATTTCCCCAGTCATATGGTATTTGTTTCCTTCTTCCCTGCTGAGTGGGAGGCTTCAATCAGACCTTTCAGTCAGTACAATTTACTAACTAATGATTTACTTCTACCTCAGCGCTCCCATGGCATCCCCATATGCCCCAAACATTAATTCACATTTCCCACTCATTCATCCCGTAGGCATCAAAATGTTGATTAGCGTCTCCTTGGATGAAATGAGATGAAACGAGTCATATCTTTGATTTCCCCTTTACACTGAGGAAAAGCCAGGCACACAGCACGGTGGCTGGCAGCTCCCCAAGGGCAGGGTGGTGCAGGGGCAGAGCTGCAGAGCCGCCGGGGCTGGAGCCCGCGCTCCAGCTCCGAGTGCCGCACGCTGCCCCTCCGGCTCCGTGGAGCCGCACGGCTCCCGGCACAGCTCCACGCAAACAACGGCCCGATTTCCACACGCAGAAGCAACCCTCCGCTGCTGCTAAGTGTCAGAATTTGGTCAGCGTTTAAGGACAGGCCGGCTGTATTTGTGCAAAGTATCAGAATCTTTAAATAAGTAACAAACGTCGTACCTTGTGTTACAAACGGCTGGCCCCAGCAGCGTAGCTGGCACGCGAAACCCCAGGACTTTAAAATACATTTACACGCACACAGGCACCTAAAGACAAGGCTAAGCACTAGAGGGGAGCTGCAGCTCCTGCTGGCACTGGCAGAGTCACCACGGGGTGACAGGTGGGGGATTTTGAGCATTATTATTTCTAGGCTAACAAAAGGATGGCTCATTTACTACAGCTTTTGATTCCTTACTGGTGCCTAAAAGCACTTAACTGAAGAACAGCCAAGGCCCTGGACACGGGCAGTGGTGTCAGGACAGGGACTGACTTAGACGCTGCTAATAAATGTAACAATGCCTGACAGGAGACAGGGCAAAGTGGAGATTCCCATTTGGTGAAAAAGTCTTCAAGTTAAGAGCCTGAAGCAGTGCAACGTTAAACAAATGCACCTGCATTTTAGAAGCAAGTAATTCCAGCAGGGATTCACGTTGCTGTGGATACAGAGGGAAGAACAGCTCAAAGATACTGGTAAAGCAGGGAGGGATTAGAGTATCTAGGGAAATAAGTAAAAGGTGTTGGGTTTCAGTGCACAGCTCTAGAGGATGGCTACAGAAAGAGTCTGAACCCCCTTGTCCTCAAAATTAAACAAGGTTACCAATTTACTGAGCATAATTAAAAGGACACATAGAAAAGTTTTAGTACAGTTTTTACATATATCCTGGTGTTTGTGAATCTGTTAGAGTATTCCTTGCTCATTCTGCTGGATTTTTTTGCCTGATGTCTTGCTGCCTTTTTTTTTCCTTCTGTGTGTGGCATAATGATGGAGGCTTAGATGGTGGAAACTGCCTGAACAAATAATTTAATTAATTGCTTTCATTAAACCTCTCATTATCACAACAAGTCAAATCACTTCTGTTACAAAAAATAAACTGCGGCAAAGTCTCCATGAATCCGAGCATTTCAATTTATTTGAAATCTTGCATTTTTAAAGACTGTTTTCCCAGTCATCAATAAAAACTAAAATAAAGGAGTGACAGAAGATAATGCTTTATCTGCCTCCTAAAATTGGTAACTATGTGAATTGTTCTCCTGTGTACATAATCTTGAAACAATAATATCTGAAATTATAACCCATCTAAAAGTAAAGTCTTAATGACACATGATCCTCAGCTTCACTGCAGCAAAGCCCTTATAAAAATGGCAGCTCAAGATCATTCTGAAAATGGAAAAAAATAAATCTGATTTCAGCACTAAATGCTGAAAAGTAAGATGTGGTAAAGTCTTGCATTAACAAAACTTTGAAATCAGAAAGATCTCTGTCCTGAAACAAAAAAGGAACACTAAGATTTCTGTGGGGAGGAAGGAGCCCAGAAGCAGAGATGATGATAAAAGAGTCCCAACAGGCTATAACCTGTTTCCAAAGCACAGGAACTCAGCTCGTCCAGGTGTTACTCTCACTGTACTAGACAGATGAAGACAGCTCTCCTTTTCCCTACAAATGTAACAATTCATCCAAAGCAGGATTTTTTTTTTAAGGAAACTTTTCAAGAACACAGCAATCAGGACGTGACTTGGAGATGAGACTTCTCCAAAAGGAAAAGGGATTCTAACAGATTCCCCAGCTCCACACCAAACTCCAGCTAGAAATGCCCTGCTTAACATAGGCTGCCCATACGAGTAACAAGAAAGAAACCCTGCTCACTCAAGTTGTCCCTCCAGGATGAATGTGCTACTCAGCATTACAGACTTGCTTGGAGCCCCTTCCCAAGCAATGTATTCCCATGTTGTCTCTCCACTGAATTCCTTTGCCAGCCCCAGCATTTTCCTTTCCCTCTGCTGCCTCTGCCTCCCTGGAAAGCCAGACTTGGCTGCAGCAGCAGCAGAAGGGTTTGTTGTTTGTACCGACACCTACCAAAAGCACCTCTTCTCCAGAGCCTTCTCCAAGGGCACCAATTGCAGCCCCCAGAGCAGGACTCTGGATTCACTGCTGACCAACAGATGTCCATCTCCAAGTTATCCCTCTTCAATTACCAGTAAATAAAGATTAGCCAGTTCTCCCTTGGATCAACCTTGGGAAAAAGTGTTAAGATTGTGAATGAATTTGCTCAGCAAAAGAAGGGATAACAGCACAGTGTTTACTGGGACACTTGTCAATGCAAGGGTCAAGGAGGGGCTTGCCACACAATCTGGCCCATGACAGGTCTTCCTCTCTCAGAAAAACATTTCATCATGCCCCAGTTGCTTCTTCCTGGTACTAAAACAACAGGGTCCCTTCAAACACTTCTATTTTGATGAAACAATACATTGTATTTTTTTTTCCCAGAAATTTCCTGCCAGTTTTATTGGTAATTTTATCAGATGCTGTCATCTTAAGAAGAGCAGCCTCTAAGGCCAGGCCATGAAAGCTACCACTGTCACCATTTTTGGCATCTTAGCGAGAATCCATTAAAGAGCTAAAGAACATTTCCTTTACCTTGACTAACACCCTTCAAGGATGCTGGGAGTGCTTCTCTCTCCACCACTGGTAGCTGGTTTCACCAAACTTTGAACTTGATGGTTCACTACTTAGTAACAATTGCTTCAACGAGTTATCAACATTATTCTCATACTCATTCCAAACACAGCTACTAGAAAGAAAATTAACTCTACCCCACCCAAACCCAGGGCAATTCTGTCTCAGAAGCTGTTCCTCTCCAGTTAAATTTGGATTCTCCTACTAGGTTATATGAACTACCCCTCTCACTCCTCCCCCCTCAAGTGATTAGCTCTAGATTTCCTTCTCTGTGGTTACTTTACTGTGGTTATATTGCTTGTCTCCCGTCCTCTGTGCTGATCCTTTTCCTAGACAACATAATTAAACACACCAGCAACTCTGACTCTGTTACCTTCCAATTCCTTTACTAATTCCTAGTTTTTTAGGTGGCTTTACATCAGTCCACAATCTTGATTTCTCGCTGAACATTACCAAACATGTCTTTTGCCAGTTTCTTCTTTGGAACTCCCATCCACCTTATAACTCATTACTCTGAAACACCTCAGCACCCCCCTGTGGCTGTCACTGCTTTTGTCCCTTCCAGTCACCTCTCACTTCCAAGCAACTGGTCTTGCTTACAAAAACTAGAGCGTCCACTCAAGATCTGTGGCATTTTCACAATCTAGGTTCCTAAAATCAACACGGCAAAGTTCTTACAGTATGAATTGTTCTGTAACACGGCAAGGAAAATTAAAGAGCTCTTTTCCTTGCCCACTCAAAACATACAGCTAAATCAGACCCATCCATATCTTTCCACAGCCACAGTATTCACAAGGGAAACCCTGTCACTCTGAATCTAAGTTAGCTTTGAGTCTGACCTAATCAAAGCGCCGTCCAACCACTGTTTCAGTGAGAGCACTTCCTTCTTAAAATTCCAATTTCCATTCCGCAAGTGTTCCAGCATTTCATTTTCTTCAAAAACGGCAATTATTTTTCTAGACAGAAAATGAGGGATACCTCATGATGACCTTGGTAGCTATAGTCTCCTGCTATTTAATCACCTTGCAGATTCCAAACCACAGCTGAGAGACATCAACACTGTTTTCCACAAATAAAGGTACCATAAATTGAGCAGTAAAACTGAAGTGTGGTAGAAACTTCACGGCTTTGCCCGGTGTTGTGTGAGTACTTCAGTGAGTAACACACAGTGCAGATTCCAGCTTGCTAAAAGGACATTTTCAATAATATTGGCCAATTACCCATGTTTAAAACTAAGGTGGTGGGGTTTTTATGGCTGTATAGTAGACTGCAATTTTCCAAACTACTGCAGAGGAGATAAGTATTCTGACTCCATGATGTAGCCTGGTGCAAATCTGGCAATGCTGCCTTCAGAGTGGGCACCCTTGAAATATTCCCAGATGCTACCAGGCAGGCCACCTTCCTTAAACCTGGAAGGCTTGAGGTTCAACCACACGTGCTCCTCCTACCAGAAGGAGAATACAAAACTCATCAAAGTCACACATTCTGAAGCACCCCCCCAGTGCCAGGTCCTCACAACTTCCTGGCAGCCCAGGAAGGACAGGGACACAGCTGGCAGAGGAGTCAGCTGGGCCAAAACTCCTGATCCCAAACATCCATCCTTCAATTAGTGACCTCCACGTGTCAGCACCCTCACTCTGGCCCTCAGAGTACACACATACACACAAAAACAGGAATCAAATCCACGCTAATCACTAGTGGGAAGGATCACAGCTTAGCCAGATAGGTCATTTTCTCTCCACTGCAGCAGCCTACACAGTCTGCTGTGCTTCCAAACCAACCCTCAGGCAGCCTGGAGACTGCTCTGGAGGGCTCAGCACTGCACCTCCACCACAGCTCTGGGAACAAATTTCAAATCAAGCTAAATATGAACAGGAGAAAGTGATGACATCTCCTCCATGGCTTTAGCAGAGAGCTGGAGAACCTCAGTGCAGTGCTTGCACTTGGAACGCTGCTGTATTTGCTCTGAACTGCATCGATCAGAGGTACCAGGTTACCAGGCTCAGAGCTGTGGACGTCCTGCTGAGTCACAAGGAGGGGATGACAGATGCAGCCCAGCATTCTATAAAAACCCTTATGACTCATTCCAATTTTGAGCAGGCTTTTCATGAGAAAACTACTATTTCCAAGATCACCTTTAACACTCACCAAGAAGTTAGGAGTATTCAAATATAAATAGTGATGAGAGAAAATCTACAAATACAAATTTCAAGTGTGAAAGAACAGTCTGGGCTCAGAGAAGTGTTTGCATATGTTCAAATGGCAAGTATTTAAAGTTGAAATAATCTAATTTAAAACAAGTCTCAAAAACAAGACTGCAACTATAAAATAAGCCCATATTGATGCTAATTGAGTCTCATTTTCTGGCAGAGGCTGTTAGGAAGGCTAATCCTGACCCACATCCTCTCCCCTGTTTATGTCTGGTATCAGTCACTGTCGGCGTTCATTGTGATGCCGACTGCGCGACAAGGCCAGCTCTGACCCATCTGATTTATCTCTGTCACAACTCGAGCTCACCAGAAGCGATGGAAGGCAACAATGACTGAGGGATGTGGGCCTGGTGACACTGAGCACATGGCCTGGGCTCTTGCCTTGCTCTGAAGGGAAGGCAGAGGGAAGCACACGGGTGTCAGCTCATGTGGCAAAGACAGATAGGACAAAACAATGGGCATCACTAACCCATTCATTGCATGTTAGCTCTGTGATCAGCAAGTAAGCACTAACTATTTAATTAGTCAACTAATTAGTGACAGGCAACATAGAAGGCTTCAGATGTTCCCGGACAAACGCAAAGATAAAAAGCCTAATTAACCAGCAAGCATTATGCTAACTACAGCCAAACAGGCCAGATGTGCAGGATATTGTGTGCCCTGTGCTGCCAGATATGGGGCTCTGACAGGAACCCTGCTCAAACCCTGTCACCTCGGAGCTGATCCTGGGTACCCCGAGCTCCCAGTGGGAGACACCGTCTTGCAGAGAAAAACTCAGGTTTACTGTGCTGGATTCCAATTCTACTTTGAGAAAAAAATTCAGGCCTTTGACAAAAGTGTACTTTAATACATCTGATTCTTAAATACAATAATTATTTTAATGCACCCAACAGGGTGAAGGAAATAGATTTCATAACAATTTCATATGAAATATTGTGATTCTAGGCATCATTAATTTATGGCTATCCCATGTAGCATGTTTTGTACATTCCAATGTCCTCAGAGAACAAGTCATTGTTTACACCAGGGTTTGGATTAAGGAGGTTTTCAAAATCATGGATTAAAACCGGTTTTCCCTATAATCAAAGACAATAGTGATTTCCACAGCTACATGCAAAGAGATGGATAAAAGCCAATGGGTTCCCTGCACTGGAACCAGTGACAAGACACTGCTGGGAGCAAGCTACACAATCCTTAAGCCAAACTTCCATCCCCGCTGCCTGAGTTTGCCTTCTGATGCAGGAACCAGCCCCTGGGATTAAGTGGAAACACTGGTGTTCGAAATCCTGTGTCCTTCTGGTCTAACCCTGCTGCCCTGCCCATCCCTTTGAAACAAGCAAAGGAATGTAGAAAAAAAAAAAACCCCAAAACCAACCAACCAAATAAGACCCATCCACTATCACACCTACACTTCCAGAGCCACTGTCACACCAACAGCTGGCCAGGCACCAGGCTCTGCCCCTGCTACTGCAGCGCTGCTGCCTCCACAGGTCACCTGGCCCTCCGGTAAAAAACCAAAAAATCCCTGTGCATCCTCGAGAAAAGCAGCTCTACAACTGAAGACATTTACCTGCACGTGCTGCCCGAGCAGCATGGAAAAGTCTAAAGCTCCTTTGGGGTTCGGGTGGGTGAGTCGTGGTGGCATGGCTGCTCCGTGGCACTGCTCCAGGAGCACTGCGCCCCGGGATGTGCTGCCTGGGGAGGTGGGAGGTGTCCTGCCACGGGGCAGGAGAGCTCATTCTCAGGGTCATTTCTCTGCTAAATGAAAAACGTATTTCTTCAGTCTCAAAGAAGTTGAAAACACTTGCAAGATCGAGTTCTAATAATTGCCGCATCGCTAAGTGAATTACATTTGTGTGTTTCCATGGTGACTGGTAATGTAAAATAATTAAGTATGAAGAATAATGATGAGAAAACGACTTCCTCTTTTTAAGGATTACAGCTCACAAATTGATTCAATCCGGCTATTTTTAGTGCATGTAACCTTTGCAGGGAATATTAGAAAATTATGAGTAAATTAAACTAAATTGTTTTAAAAGGCCTTCACATTGATCAGGAGGCTATTTGCTGCTGATGTGAAAATTAAAAACTAATCTTGCCCAAATTTATACCTCTATTAATATAAATTCTGTGACACTGAACTAAGTGTTGCCTGCTGGCTCTGAGGTTCTCCAAGCAGCGCCCCATGTCCGAGGCCAGGTGCCAAGACAAGCTCAAGGAGGACGTGTCCTGCAGCAACTCTGCCAGAGTTTGGTTCAAACTCAAGCCTTGGCTGCAAAGGCTCGGCCGAGGGAGCTCCGAGGGCAACACCTGCAAAGGCCTGTTCACTACAGACACACTCAGCTGGCACACCTGGAGCACAAACACGCTTTGGCTTCCCCACAGTGCTTTATAATGAAATGGCAGCAACAAACGGCACAGGGTAAGCAACAAGAAATGGGTTAGAAGCTCTAAAGGACAGGTTTAACTGAATTTGGGGTGGAACTGAAAGCCTAAAAGGTGTTGAGAACAGGAGGATGAGAGGAAACTATTTACCCTGAGATGGGATGTTTTACAGGAAGTCAAGAACTAAGAGAAGGGAAAGAAGCAGAAATTTTCTCCTGCACTGCTCCAGCAATACAACATCTATAAAACACTTCAACTTATTCCTCTCTTGATGTACTGAAAATATAATTTGTGATGTTATCAATGGCTGTTGTAGAAATACAAACTCCTGACTTAACTGAAAAAAGAAAAAAAGGTGGAACTTTCCATTCTCCACACCCCATAAAAGCACCAGACTCTCTCAGTTCTTGCATCTGGTTGAAAGAATCATGTTCAGATTTTGAATTTCATATTCATTTCTGCAAGTCTTTCATGACATTTCTAGTATGTGTGATTAAACTCTGCATCAAAGGAACTGCATTCTCACAGTCTGACTCCCTAGAAAGCCCCTGGGGAGTACAATAGTGAGACATCAGAGAGAGCACCCTGTCCTCACATCGAACTGCTAAACAGCAGAACTCATCCACAGGTTTCCCTGCCTTAGACTTTGGGAAGGGGGAATTCACACAGGTTTGGAATCCCACCAGGGACAACTGGCTTTAAAGGCCAATACTGCTTGGGAGCACACATCAAGAGCCATTGACTCCACTTCCCCCCACAAGACTGTGGTTTAAGAGCAATGGCTCTTAAAACAACTTCAGGTGTTTTCAATTCTCATTTTCAGCGTTCCTTCACCTTAAAGATCCACATGCAACTGGGAGTTGCTCAGAACCCTGAGCATCTCCCAAGGCATCCAGGATGCCAGCACCCATCCCTCCACCTGCAGGTGCTCAGACATTTAACACCCAGTACATTGAGACAGGCTCAAGGAATACTTTAATTGCAAGAAACAACCCACTCCATACAAAAGGGAAAGCATCCTTTTCAGTAAACGAAATAAAATTTAAAACTTACCAAAAAATCAGTGTTTCTAGAAAAGAGATTCCAACATCAGATGCACCAACCACCACAATTCTAGTGTTGATACACACTTTTGATTGCAGCACCAACTTTCGATTTGTGTGGTTCAAAGAATATTTCAGCTGTAAAAAAAACATGTAAGACATGAAATGCATTTTAAAAAATAGTCAAAGCCTGCTAGGAATCATTAACCTCTCAGTGATGCATTACCTTGCATTCACACAAAACTTCTTATGGCTCACTGACATGACTAATATCATTTTTCTGTGCACAGCACCAGATAAGTGGTACTAAAATATGTGGAATATGTGCATGTTTAATAGGTCACAGAAAATTACAAGACCTGAATGGTCTGGCTTCTCCTGAGCAAGATGCTCTGGAATCCTTGCAGGAACAGACAAAACACAGCCTCTGCTATCGCTCACTGCCATTTATCAAACGCCTCAAGAACTTGTATTTACATACTACTAAGGCCATTTTTATACTTCCTAGAGCAGTTTTTACTCTTGCTGGTTTATTTATGGAAATGGTTCTACTTGTAGAACCATTAGGAGCTTCTATTTTGAATGATTTTGTGTGTTTAATTGAAAACTCCCTTTCCAAAATTATCCTTCTATTTTCTTAAACACAGAGCAGCTACCTGGAAATCCAGGTTGCCACACGAGTAAAAGAGTACCTCAATCCACTGGGACCAGTACTCCAGTCACAAATCTTACTGCCACATTGGTAGTTACTAATTTCTGCTTGCACACCACTTCATGCACATCCTGGATAGGGGAAAAAACTCCATGTGGGTTTTTTTCCATGTGTCTCTAGGTCTCATTACCTAACAGAGATTCTCAAAACAAATAGGCAGCTAAGAGACGAGATATTATTGCATTTGACAGGGGTTTTTGTTTTTTTTTTTCCCTGACTATATTTAGCTTTCAAATTTCTGATGAAAGACAAGGAAATACTTTCCATCTCATGGTACCACACACTTTGCATTTTTCCTACTGCTCAGGGTTGCCTACGTACCCATTTCACAGAATGGGTAACTGCAGGTTCATAAATGTACTGGGAAGACCAATACAAAATGGAGCCACTGCTATTATTTGTCAGACACTTCCATAAATTCCTGCTGTGGCACTTAGGAAGGGAGCAATCTAAGACTTTCAACAGGTTTTCCTCTACTACAAATAGAAGACAGCACTAATAAAATTAGGTCCTCTAAATTCCTCCTATGGAAATACATTAGAAATATATTCTCTGTATATCAGCTGACAGAGTAACTCAACAGAGGAAGAATAAGTACATTCTCTGAAAGCTTTGGTAATTACATGGGCCTCCTCACTAAGTACATGGCACATTGAGATCCCCAAGAGATCTTTCATGCCATGTCTTTGCACTGGTGGAGCTCCACAGCTGAGGTTTCAGCACAGCCCCACCACACTGCGCAACTCACTAGAGTGTTGTCCTGTCCCTTAAGAAAGCATTACGGATCAATTCCCTGCCCAATGCCATGACTGCACAGCAAGTCATTCAGAATGCTGCAAAATTAAATGTCACCTTTGGTCAGGCAATGTTATTTTTTACTGCCAGATAAATGTTCTCTGAGCTGCAGTTCACCACAGTGCAACGATGACATCCAGTGGTGAGCCAGATTCATCTCAGGAACTGGACTGCCCTGGGAAAATTCCAGAAGATATCTCAAAAAGTATACCAGCCCAGGGTGGCTGCTTAACAGAAGTCAGCTGTGTGGTAGCCAGCACAGGCCCACAGTGAAGCACGGCTGGGCGAGGGACAGAACCACCCTGCTGCTCCAAACCAGGGTTACACAAGACACGGGCAAGTCCCCACAGAGAACCTCCATAATCCCATTTAAAGCCAGAGCTCTGGAAACGACTGAACACTCCTTACACAAGGATCTGCCAACAAAAAGGGTTTTAATCATAAATTAAATCACACAGACTACATCTGTAACACTTCCACATTTCAGGAACTGAAAAAGCCCACAGTATTTCCCTGAAAATGTCCATTTTTAGAAGAGATTTTAGGAAACGAGAAGAACCAGTGCCACATATTACAGACATCCCCCCACTACTTAAAATCCAACTCTGACTGCGTTTTATAACACACTAAATGGTTATGCCCCAGCTACAGGAGTTATTGCTCTGCCAATGCTGACACGTGTGGAGCTCACCCAGTCCCACCATCAGGTGTGGAGGACTCCGTGCCCTCACCTCGGTATTCACGTTCCCAGGACTGGCAGACAGCAATTCTGACAGGCTGGGTTTTTCTGCACACACAGACTTGCAACTTTCTAGAAAAGCAATGACTTCTGGATGAAAAATGATTAAATGATTAAGTGATGAGCTCTTAATTTATTAAGAGCTCACTTAATGATTAAGTGAGCTCTTAATAAATTAATAAAATGGTAAAAACCATGAAAAGAAACTACTTGTAATGTACCTAATCAACGAAAATAGGCAGGAATGTGAGCAGTAAACACCATAAACCCAACAGGCCTCAAGGCAATGCCAAGCTCAAACATCTTCTACTGCTGTGCTGGTGGTTCATTTTAATGCACTGCAGCAATAAAAGCGGGAATACAATTTCCTTGGGAAGAGTTGTGTCCAATTTATGAAATGGCTTCTGTATCAGTGACACAAAGGCAGCCTACGAGCAGACTATAACCCATTTTGGTCCCCATACAATGGCCCCAACACCAACAGCTGTCATGCTCCAGAAATCACCTTTCTACAGCTAAGCATACTCAACGGCCCTAAGGAGTGACAAATTAGGTGGATTGGTCCCATAATACCACCTATTTTAACAAAATGTCAGGACAAATGGCTACCTGTGTTCCCCAGAGGGGTAATCAGACACCATAACTGATAAGTCAATAGCAATCTAACATGTTTATTTTGCATCCAATCTATTAAATAAACCAGCAATCATTAACTAATGCAAGGTAAAAGGCATTAATTGCCATTGGTAGAAAAGGCATATGTAGCCCAGAAAGGAGGATTTTCTTTGGTTATCAAATGATTTTTTGGGGTACCCCTGCCCCCCATGGTGTTCCCATCTGGGGGCAGATGGACAGCAGAGCTGGCAGGGGTGGCCACGGGCAGTGGTGGCCCTTTGGCATCAGCCCATGGGGCTATTCCTGCACATGGACAGCCAGTGCCATCACCCCAAGCCTTCAAACCGGACCTCGTTAAAACGCTGATGCAGCCCCCAGCCACTCACAACACACACCCTGCATGGAATCATGGCTTTCACTCACGATCTCACAGCACAACATGGGCAGAGCAGGATTAATCTATGGCATCCAGAATTCACACATCCTTCTACCCCAAGCAACCAATGGAAAAAGAGTCATGAAATATTGATTAGGTTTCAGCAAACACATTATTTCCTTTGCACTTTCCAACCACACACAGCTTCATATCCAGCTTTCCTGTTTGCTTTGCACATGCCTTGGGAAAGGATTCATGGTACATTTACCCACAACTTTACATTAGATGTTGATGGGACAAACTCACATCCTGAATATTTTGAGGCTCTTTTTAGCTCTGTTTTTAAACATTGGACCCTGGGCTCAGTGTAGGTTTTCTACATATATTTATAATAATTGTTCTGCAATAGGTCAGGATTTACAGCAAACATTAGCTTCATTCCAACAAACAAAATTATGGAAATTGAACACCCAAAAATGTAAAAACAAAAATTTGGATGAAGTATTTCAGCTCTGACAGGAAGAAAACAGCACTATGTTCTGAACTGGACACTGGAAAGTCTATCCCAGCAACACTCAGTGGTGTGTCAGAGCTGCTGCAGTCCTCTCTGGGACTCCTCATGCAAAGGCTCCCTAACACTGCAGAATTTGCAGCGTCACAGAATCCTTTGGTTTGGAAAAGACCTCCAAGGCCATCAAGCCTGACCATTAAACTTAGATTTGACTTTAGTGGACCCCGAGGACTTGGGCCTTGCCTAGCTAAACACACTGAAGTGTTGGCTGCAGTTCAAGTACCATGCAGCGGTCCCTATTCAGAAGGGCTGCTCAGGGCACTGCGTGGCAAACATAGGGCAGCCTCGTTTGTTATGTTCTTGGCATTTTCACTGATGCATCACTACTACTTGGAGGGGCCCTCCCAGCCCTGGCTTGTGGGATTCTACATCTGCCCACAGTGCTTTTGTTTTACTTCAACATATGTTACTGAGAAACCCCAGCGATAGCTACTGCTCTAGAGGATCCACACAATCTGAACTGTTACTGCAAAAACCATCAGAAGCAGTGAAAGCAATTAACAAACCTGTTACGAGAGTAGTGCTGAGCTCAGCGACAGTGGCAGGCAAACAAGAAGGTGAGCAAACAGAGTTATTTTAATTTCAAGCTCCATTTGAACCACAAGTTAAAAAAAGAAACGTCCATGTTTACCAAGGTGATATGAACAAAACTGATTGGAAAATGCATGCTTTTTCAGCCTGCATTAGGAATTGTTTTCTAAATACTAGCTACATTCCAAAAAGCCTCATTAGAAATCTCTGCAAACATGTTTTCAAAAGCTGTTTCCAAGCACTCACAGATTTATACAAACACCAGAAACAGAAGGAAAAGAAAACAGAAACAGTGATGAAGAGTGCAACCTTAATTGTTTTGTCTTTGTCAAAGAACCCTTCCTTGGGAACTGTGGCTCAGACAGATAGTACCTCACCTTTAGAGAATATTTTCATCCACAGATCCCCAAGGCCTTTATGAATAAGTCAGTATTATTACACCATTGCTATGCCTTTATGGGTAAACTCTAATTTTCAGATTATGGAAAAAGCCACCTCTGTATTCATAACCAATCGTATGCCAGTCCCTATGGCTCCGTATGAAACCTGCTTAACTCCAACCTGCAGCAGAAGAGAGCAGAGCATGGACACATCTATTTCATCTCCTCACAGAACCACTGTTACCATGGCAAAAAGCTGCTCTTTTTCCCTTTGAGCACTGACATTTGGATCCCCAGCCCAGAGAGGGCCGGGCAGTTCACACTCCTGTAAGGACCTGAGGATTGCTTGCTGCTCTGCTTCAAAGGCCAAAGAAACTAACTCAATGGTGCTGCTTTCAGAGAGATCAGTTTTCCCCCGTTTTTCTGGGAGGAAGGGGAAGGACAGGAAGGAACTCGATCAAAGCATTCAAGCTGGCAAGGGGGTAAAGCACATGGCTGGCTCTAGTCCTCTGACAGCAGTCATTGCTTCCCAGGTCATCTGTCTATGGCTTATTCTTCAAGGCAGGAGGAAAGAGTAGCAAATACAAACTTAGGCTTTGACCAAGGACTGACCCCATGAGCTCCACATCCCTTCAAGAGAGGAGCACGCCTAGCAGTCCCTGGGGAAATGAGCCCTACGGGAACCCCTGGCCTGAGCACAGGAGCAGCAGCCAAGGGGCAGCTTGCACTGCTCTCTGGACACACTGAGCCAGCCTGCAGGGGCAGCTGCCCACACACACACACTCACCAGCAACAGAGCGGAGCCAGAGCAAAAGAAAGCACAGGCACCTCACGTACAGACTCAGGGCGACAAAGGCAGCAACTCAAATATACTGGACTCATTGAAAAATGTAAGAGAGGTATAAAGTTAAAAGCTTGGAGAAAATAGAAAAAAATTCATAACATTTCATACTAAAAATAATGAATATGAGGTAACATGTAATACTCCAGGATATGAGGGGAGATTGATTTGTAGGGTCAGAGAATCATGTTTTAGTGAAAGCAGACATAGCTTTCCATTTCATAATGTCAAACATTACCTTTCTGTGGCAAAAATATCTGTTTCCTCCTTACAAGATGGAATTATCAATCTAACAAATGGCTTTGAAAAAGCTTTAAGCCAAGTCTGACCTGTTTGTAAGCAGAAGTGCCTATTTCAGTTTACTGCAAATGTCATTAACACCTGTACAGCATTGACACCATGCTTTCAAAACAAAAACAGGTCATCTTACTTTTAATTTCACACATGCACATAAGTGGTAAACATTCCTGTTAATGATGCCATCTGGTGCCTCCCACAACGGTGTGACACTCAGCCTTCCAAACAAAATGTAACGGCAGCATCGCACAAACCCCACTGACATTTACAGCGAGGAAATTTGTTATCAGCCTCATTTCAGAACGCCTGTTTGTGTGCCTACTGCTGCCATAAAACCATCACCTTCACCAGCCAAGGGAAAGAACAATAAATAATGGATTTTCATCCATGCACATACTACAAAAGCATTAAAAATTCATTACTCAAGCACATGATCATCTTAAGCAACAGTTACTGCTTTAAAAATTAATACTACTCTCCTCGTTAAGTGAAAACTATCCACACCAAGCCTTTGTTTGTAATCCCAGAGTCCACACACAAATTGTAACATGAAGGAACTCTGCCATTTTAACTCTGGTACATGAGCCTTGATATTATAAATGCAGGGAATTCTCTTGCCCATCCTCCCTAGGCTCTCTGCTGTATTTGCCCTTTATCTTAGCAGAGGCATAACGATGAAAATAAACCCCAAACCCTGAAAAACTTTCCATATTTTAGCCATATTCAGTACATTCCAGTGCTTTAACTGCACAGAAATAGAACTGAAACTGCCAGAATAAACCTTTAATTGCTACAGGTATTCTACCAAGCCAGCACACACTTGGCTTCAAGGCAGGCAGTGAGAAGGTAAAATAGCAGTGACTGCTTCCCCGGAGTTACTCCAAGCACCTCCAGGAGTAGAGATGGCTGCTCCTGTGGTTGTGCCTGCAGACTGGGATAGGGAATGGCCAGTGCCCAGGATGGGCACGTACTCCAAAGCAGCGGTTCTACAGATTTCATAGCACTGCGCCTCTCCCTCTCCATCTTCTTGACATTTCTCTGTGGACATGTAAGGTGACAAACAATGCAGTTTGCACTCTCAGCTGCAGTCAGAAGCAAAGAGCTTTGTTTGCTCAGAACAGATTGTTCTGTGGCAGCCTCTGTGAACAGCCTCTCCTCCATGTTTTAAAATTTGATTTTAAGTCCTTCTTTTTATTACCTTTGAATTACAGCTGAGCTAAAATTTCCAAGCTATACACTGTGGACTGGCTGGGACTGGACAGCAAGATGTTGTTAACAGTCAAGTCAGGCCTGAGTCCTTTCTGCTCCTCCGCCTGCACAGGTCAAGGTAAAGGCTTGTGCTCAGTCTGGGCACTAGTGGAAAGTTCAGACAGCTGGTAATGGACTGGCCTAAACATCAGAAAGTAGAAGCCACAGAGAGTAAGTAAAGAAAGCAGAGGCCCAGGAGTTTGTTGGAGGGGACACCAACGTCTAGGGATGAGTTTTCTATACAAACACTCATATCAGTTTCATTTCCATTTTTTAAACAAGCTTTCCCACAAGAGAAAGTTTGTCAAGTTCAAAAATGTTTTAGATTTCTTTTTCTGGTTTTACCTAATAGCTAATTTCTCATTTTCTTTTTATAAAACATGGTAAATATATACTCTTTTAAAAGTCCTGCAATTTTATAATAGGCATAAAAAGCTCACAGAATAGAGAATCATCCAGGATGGCTCCTACATTCACAAGTCATTTGAGCATGTAGTTGTGAACATACACTGCAATGGAACAAGTTCTAAGATAAATCTAAAACCAAGGATGTATTTTCCTCTCATGTTCTTGTTTCAATTATTATTTTAAACTGCTCTCAGAGCATTTACTCATAGCCTTTACCATAAGCATCATCATGGAATCAGACAATCACACAAAAATATCTCCACACTGCACTGGAAACTGTTGAGTTTGCAGTGCCTTGGCCACCATTTTCTATTTGAACCTCACACTGAACTAACTAAATTTACACAGCACTTCATGGACTTCTGCAACTGTTCTGTCTTTTTATGAGCTGGAGCAGAAAAAAAAATTCTAAACTGTGCAATAAAGCCTGACAGCTTGAATGCAGCCATGAAATAAAAATATAATAAACCCAATAGCATGAATAATAATAAAAGGGCAAAAACAAGGAAATAATTCAACAGATGTGTGACATTTTTGTTCTTCATTGTGGATCAGTTATTCTTGTTAATTATATCACCTATTCTTCCCTTACATTGATAATTACATGAAGCAGATGGAGAACAGAATGCTCCCAGATGGTGAGAAAACAAACAAGTTTATAAATCGTTTATTTATGAAGAAATAATTAAAAATTATTTCATTATCTATAGTTTTCTACTCCACCAATAATGACATGCACCGTGAAGGCCAGCAACACTTTATAAGTTATTCAGGATTCTGTTGTAACTGACTGTTTTTCATGTAACATGACTGCAGTGACTGACAGATGTACAAACCAGAATAAAAATCTAGTCTGTTTTAACACTGAGGGAATTAAGAGTTTTGATCTTTGGATCTCCTGCCAGTTGGCGTTTCAGCACCGGTTGCCGTTCCAGACTACAAAAATTAGAGATTTCCTTTTGCTTTGGCACACCTGCACCAAGTGTTTGATCTAATGAGCAAGCAGCAGCTCTGTCTGTGCCCTGAACCCCAGCACGGGAGACATGTGGACAATGCAATTCTGAGCCAAGATGTGGCACCTCTGCCACACTTGCTGCTCAACAGATATCCCAAAGTCTGGACGCCTCAGGACTGGATGCAAATCAGCAACTGCGTCATTCCAGAGGGCTGCAGTGGGAGATTTAATGGGAGGCAAGCTTAACATCTGCTGCTTTGTGCATTCTCAGTCCAGGTTTACCCATTTTATCTGAACCTCTTCAGCAGAGCAATGGGAGACAGAGTTTGGTAGGAACAGACACACAAAATCAGCAGCAAAATGTATTTCCAATCTCCAAGCATAAGAAAAGTATGGAAGAATTTACAGCCCTTCAGGAAACGGAGCCGCTGCTTGGGGGTGACAGGGTTTCGGAGGCAAAGATGAAAGAGCAAAGAGCTGTGGTTTAAGAGAACAAGTGAAAAAATGCGTGATGGCCTTAAAACCTACAGAAAGTGTTCATGAAAAGAATGGCAAATAGGGGAGGAGAAGGGAGAACTCCTAAGCTCTTTATTTCTCTGGAGTCACAGTCATTTTAGCAATACGCCACAACACATGCCAAAAGCATGTCGCAAACCAGAAACAAGAACCAGGGGAAATGCCACAAGGGCCTGGAGAGAACAGAGTGAGTGGAGAACTGCAGGTAAATGGCCACACAGGTAACAGTTGGCTGTGGGGTTAGAGGGTAAGTTTCCTGGAGTTTAGGAGTACCTTTCTCCAGGTAAATCTAGCCTTGCCAGAGAGCCCATGGGAGGAAGGATCTATTCTTCCTTTAAAACCATGAGACACAGCTCATGCTCCCTGCACGAGACAGGAGGGAGTAGGCCAGGAATCCATGGGAGGGTGACACATGGCACTTCCCTCTTGATGGTTTTTCCAGACACCACAGAAGAATAGAGAGAGTTGACCGAGGGACAAGAACAAGTTACCACACATTGTGCTCATCTGTCTGTAACAACTGATCCAGACTTGCAGGAAAAGCACCTCTCCAGCACAGATGAGATCCATCTGGACTGGCAATGTTCTGGAATTAGCTGAGAGCAGAGCTTCTGTTGTTAGATTGCTGGTTTCTCTTCTGGCTTTGGAAGAAGGAAGCAGGAAAGCCCCCGTGTGTGCCCTGGGTCTGTACCTATGAGTGAATTCCCTTTGTGCCCTAAGCAGGCTGGAATGTACCAGGAGACAGAGACTGACAGAGCCCCAGGGCTCCCACCTGAGCTGCTGACAGTCCACAGACATCTACACACAAATCAGGAGCTAAGCCCCCACACAGAACAGCTGAGCTGCTCAGCCCCAAGCTCTTACTGGGGAAAAAGACATTCTGCAGCTAGAAAAGGAGAGCAAGAGCTCAAGAAGGGCTGGAACAAGAGGAAGGTAGCTGAAAAAGCAATAGATGAGAGGCAGATGTTGATTTGTTGATTACTAGATATCAAGGGGCATCTTGTGGGTATCAATGCAAGAATATCACAATTATCTCCATTACAAGCAACAGATACTCAAGCAATCAATTAGGGCAGGCAATCAATGAAAATTTTATATTTCTGAAATCAACTTGCATTTACAATGCTCATCTTGTAGTTCATGTGACAAATCCTGCCACTACTGCAGAGCACTCTAAAGCAGCAATTACAGTGATAACCTGCCCTCCAGCTCATGGGAACAAAGAGGGCACGGATTCAACTCTGGAGGAGCTGCTTTCAAATAGGAGAGGGCAAAGCCCCCTCGGTTTAAACCACCTTGGTGAGCTGGGACAGAGACATGGGATAAAGAAATGAGGAGAGATCTCAAATGCTTGGAATCCCTGCTTGCCCAGTCTAAACATCTCGCAAGATCCTGCCCTGATCCTGTTTAAAATCACTAAAATAAAGACAATAGGAGACGTTTTCTCCTTACTCCTCTGCAGGTGCTGGCCTCAGACATCTTCCCACTAATTCCTTCTCCAGATTCTTTGTCTGCCTTTCACCTTTCTCCCTCCCTTCTCCACACTTTCCTCACAACATTGTTCTCTCCCCTGTCCTTTTTCCCCTCACTTCCCGGCCCGTTAGCATCTTCTACAACCAAAATGTGTTTCACCTTGATCTCACCGTATTTCATAAGGTGACACTTCTCAGCCTTTCCATTCTGCAGAGCTAGCACATTTATTTTCTTGGTGGGACAGGTTATTCTCTGCCTCACAGATAGCTCCTCACTGTTTACAGTAGGTCTGAGAAGCCTTTTAATCACTACAAAGAGGCAGAGATAATATTGTGCCTACTGAAACTTGATTATATTAATTTATAATGTTTGTAACCTCACTACAGGATTTGGCAGGGTAGTGCAAGATTATTGATGGGATCAGTCTTCCTTTACGAGGCATCTGAGCAGAGAGAGGGCAAGTGCCTTGTGCCTGACTGCAACCCAAGGTCTAAAAGCAGCACCACCTCCTTACTCAAGAGTGTGCTCAGCTCCCCGTGGCAGGCTGCTCCTTATGTTACACCGCTTCCCAATGTGCAGTGGCCAAAGGTCATTTCATTCACTCAACAGAGGAGTCAATTTAGCTTTACATGGTTTCAAGGTCTTGGTATTTCAGAGAAGCCAGCAGCAGCAGCAGCCTAGTTTTATCCTCAATTTACCACCCAGCACTTAGCCCCAGATGTCCATTCTGATAGAGCATAGTCTGTCAAAAACCTGTAATTCATGCAGAGGCAGATGCATGGATACTTATACAGTGGCTGGCCTTGAGCTGGGGTTTTTCCAGTACAACTTCTTAGCAAAAATTTCGCACATTCTATTATATGGAAATTTGAACCTGAGATTTCAAGCCATTATGCCACTATCTACAGAGAATCTCAGAAAACCTCAGGAAGAACATGAGCAGACAAAAGATTTGCAAATCTTTCAAACACAGCAAGTCTGTGATTTTCCAGCTTCAACAAAAATGCTAAGATGAGCTCTTTTAGGAAGAGAGCAATCACTTTAAAGATTAAGAAGCTGTTTAAAGAAAAGCATTAGAGTTCATTCTGCAGAGAAGAGAAAGGCAGGGATGTGCATGTGGAGGGAAGGCTGTTGAACAAAGCCAAACCCAGACCAACAGCCTCAGCCATGTTCTGGATTTTGCTTTGCCAGCTGCTGCCTAATTAAGAGTTTTAGGTGCCAAAACCTACTGACTAACTGAGAAAAGGACAGCACTAAAAATATTATATGGAAGCCCATATCAGCCAACTGGAAGTCAGTAGACAGACATAAAGCTCCCTAATCACGTTTCTCCACAAAATTATAACTACCTACTGAGAGAATCCATCACTAATTGTGTTTTTCCTAATATTTCAGCTTCACAAGTGTTGGGGGTTGGGTTTCTTTCTTACAGACTTTTTCCCCATACATTGCTAGGGAATTACTGGGTACTTATGGGTACTCAGGAAAGACAAAGGAAGTGGCCAAAGTCAGGGGAGAGGGTGGCATCCCGGGACTTCAATTCTGGGGGAGCTGCTCTCTCGGAGGGAACAGCGAGGCTGTTGGTTTGCACTGCGGGAGATTTCCCCGGCCCCACTGGAGCCCAGCTCGGGGTGCCCCAGCACCGTCTGTCCCTGTGTGCCCGGGAATTCGGAGCTGCTCTGCCCCTGCCCTGCCGGGAGCCGCGCCCGCTGCTCCTTCGCTCCTGCTCTGGTTTCCCCAGGCCGTGTCCCGCAGCCCCGGCTGCTGCCGGGACCTTCCCACAGCTCCAGCAATCCCCGCCGAGCTCCTGGCACAGCTCGGGCTGCAGCACCCTGGGCTTGCTGCTCACCCCGGCCGCTGGGACGGGCACTGCACCAAAGGGGAAAGCGCCTGCGACCGAAAAACACTCACTGGGCCCCTGGTTCTCTTCTGTTGTTAACGCCATCGTTATTGGTGTTATTTTGTTTATCTTATTTTGGGTTTTGTTTATCTTATTTTTATCTGCTTATATAGAGTGGTAAAGAACTGTTATTCCTATCCTCACATCTTTGCCTGAGAGCCCTTTAATTTCAAAATTATAACAATTCGGAGGGGGAAGGTTTTGCATTCTCCATTCCCAGAGAGGCTCCTGCTTTCTCTGGCAGACACCTGTCTACCAAACTAAGACAACTAGTTACCCTTTTGAGGAATCACCTTCACGTCAAATTTTAGTTACTTAAAAAAATCTAAGAGACTTGGATGCAAGTTATTTTAAGAATGAAATTTTAAGAGACTTTTCACTTAGAATCTCCAGGCCACACCAGTTCTTTGCAAGTAAAACTGTTTGCTAGTGAAAACAATCTTTGCTGTTAAGTCACTTGGTCTTTTAAGGGTATCTCGTGCACAGAAGAAACCTGACTGGGACTGAAAAATAGAATGTACTCAAGCAATCTCCACAGAAGGAGTCAACAGCGTGACACTGTCTTTTTTTCCGCTTGCGAAGCACAACACCTAAATAAAGCTATTAGAAGCAAGGGCTCGGCAGCAGGAAGAGCATTCAGAAGACGCTGGGAGGTCGTGACAAAGCGCTGCCATCGTGTCAGGAGAGAGCGGGAAGGGTTCTGCTCCGGCGGCTGCCGCGCGCGCCAGGCTGCGGGCCCAGCCCGCTCGGGTGCGCAGCCGTCCGGCGTGGCTGCTGTAGTTAAGGAGCAGCCCGTGAGCACTGGGAGGGTAATGCCAGCCCATCTGCCAGGCCCTGCGCAAGCTGGCACCGTGCCTCCCGCCTGCTGCCGCTGCTGTCACCCACCTGATCCTTGGAGACCTGCTCCGACGGAGCGTTCATGCCGAGCTCTTGCAGAGGATAGACAATCTGTCGTCTCGGCCGCACGGGAGCCATGTAATGAAGGGCAGATGTCAGGGAATGGGCACAGGGACGCTGGAACTGAAAGACAGCAATCCATATTTCAGCAGAGAGAATGTCAGAGTAGTGCATCACAGATGTCTGCTGCATGGCTTTGCAAACACACAATTCTTAGCTCTGTTGGCTAAATCTGAGACAAAAATCAGCAAATAAACAAACATACTCAGAGCAGAGGAATGAATTGCAGATAATTCCTGACACTAATGAAGATAATTATGAGAGTAATTACGTTACTATCTCTGTGGGAATGACAGATAAACAAGTGGTTTGGTTTATGGGATTTTTCAGCACAAGTATTTTCCCCAGGAGGATATTTTTCTCCACAGTGATCATGAATCAGCTTGATTTGACCTCATTAAGCTGTGTTATCTGCTCACTGCTAACCTTTGCTCGCCTGGCAAGGAACAGAGATGAATTTATATAGAAATTCTATACCGACTGAAATGTCTGTATGCTTCATCCAAGTGATAGATGTTAATAAACTGGCAGAAATTTGAAATGAACAAAACCCTAATGCTCATCTGAGCAGCCTTGATCATTAGAAATAGCTGTATCTGTCTATTACAGCATGACTGGCTCTGGCATAACTTACAACATGAAACGGAAGAAGAGAAGAGAATTACAGGAAATACAGAATGAACATCAGTGCAAACTAAATTACACCCAAGTGCCATTCCATCCACAAATATTAAAAACTTGAAGTTACTATGTTGAGAACTAAGTAAAATATCACACTTAGCGCTTATTACGTAATAATATTAGATAAGCTAAAGTAACAGAGTAACTCTGTAGCCTGGTAGCCTGGAAACAGTCAAAACTGGAATCACTGGTAAAATTTAGCTTCTCTTCCATCCAGTGCCATTAAACTGCATTTTTGTGAGTGCCTCTTCAGAATCTGAGAACCTAATGCTACGCAGGAACATTGGTTCCTCATGGGAACACTCAGAACTCCACAAAAGTGCACAGGAAAACACATCCTTCTGCAAATGTACCCAAGTCTAACCTGTTAAGAGTTCACTCATGAAAGCCAGTAGTGGTCTCAAGAACACCCAAGTCACCAAGGACAGAACCCATCTCAGTCACCATGTGAACACCAGGTGCCCAGTCCAGCCAGCCAGGCAGAAGCCCAAGCTGGAGATCAGTCTCCAGAGGAAAATTCCATCTGTCTCAAGACAGGCAGGTACAACTGATGGATGAACGGCCCTTGGGATGCACCGTGTGTTTCCATCAGTAGTGCCAGGAGCCCAGGTGATTGCTGGGGCCAGACAGCAGCTTCAGATGGCTACACAGACTTGCAAATTTTACACTGTGTTCCCTTTTCTGACGCGAGACTGATGACAAAACACGTATGTGAGTGTTTCTGAATTACGCTCTTCTCAGAAATGGATTTTCTCCACTGGAAGTTCAGTTCTTATGGTTCTCCCGTGACACTTGCAGGAACACAAGTTCTCCTTCAAAAGCCAGTGAGGTACCCAGGTCCCACTGACTTTTGGTGAAACACAGTCTAGAGTACCTGAATCCCTTGGGAAGAGTTTCCATAAGCCATCTGGATGTGTTTAGGATGATACCCTTGCATTTACTCAGGCTACATTACCCTTGTGCTGGGCAGGGAGCCAAGGCCAAGGCCATTTCCACTCTCTGCTCCCCACCACACTTCCTGAAGACACTGGGTGGACACCACAGATCATCCCTGCTATGCAAGTGCTATGTCCATGGGTCCAGGATATGTCAGGCAGGAAGACAAGAAAGTACAGTTTGCTGTAGATTGACAAGAAAATCCCTGTTTGCAGTCATTCATGGAAGCAAAGAAAAAATAAAGTGAGACAATGTAGCAATATTTAATACAGGAAACACTAATTATTTTCTCCTTACCTTGCCCTCCACATATTCTGGATAAATAGGGTAGTAAAGACAAGATTTGTGACCCAAGCGAAGAATCTCCTTTAGAAAGTATTTTGTATAGTGATGAAACACAGGATTCAAGACAAAGTGGCAAAGATGTCCATGTTCCTCTTGCTGGTGGTGATTAAAATGAATGAAGTCCTCAATGTTGTAATGTGATCGAATATACTCAATATCCTGGAAAATTAGGAATTTGTGAGTCAGCAGTGATCAGCAGGTACCTTGACAGGATTTTAGCAAATACCAACCAATGAGTCACTCTCTGTCAATCAAGGAACTACATTTGAACACTGAAATCAAGTGTTCAAGAGAGCTGTCCTCAATTGAAGGGCACTGACTGAACAGATTTTTCTTGAAAATCTTCTCATTGTATCAAAACCTCTCCTTGCAGCTTGCCCTTATTTACAAGGAATGCACAGCCGACCCCTTCCCCACAATGCCTGACAAAGGTTAACAGACATCCAAGGAGGGGGGTGTGGAAAACCCACCCCATATTTTTCTGCATACAAGGCACAGAAGCCCAGGCTGTCCCTCTCACCAAAGTCCAGCTGAAAAAGGGAATTCCACAGAGCAGAGCTGTGTAAGAAATGCCCTCCAACAAGTCTTCCTTGTTGAAGTGATAAGCTGATATTTTTTGACATTTATTTACTCAATCTATCCTCTTAGCTCTTAATATAATCAGGATAATTACTCTCAGAAACAGGAGTGACTGTTCTATTGCAAAAACTAAGTATTAGAACTGCTGAACAACCTAAAATCCACCTTTTCAGTCCTAGCAGAATGCCACAAAAGTAAGACTTGGAGAATGTTCTCTTCTCATTAATAATGTGCAATGTCTTTTTTTACTCCATCAGGGAATAGGCTTTTGTTTTCACGTGTATGATTCACAATCACTTAGACTCTACTGTTGGAGAAAAAAAGCTATGAAAGCAAACTTAGAAGAAGGATTTGCAGGATTTGTGGCAAAGCTGCTTGTTGACTTGGACAGTAGAAGGGAAAGAGGTGATGAAACACCTATTTAGAGGCAGAATGACTTTGCAGCTGAAGCAGAAAAAAGTGCAGGAGGAAAACTTTCAGGACATAGCAGCAGCTTCTTGAAAGTAACAGGAACATTTATTTCATCTGTGTGTCAATGTCCTGGGGTGACTTTGTAATGCTGAATTGTATCCCCATTCATCTGTTTAGTCCAGAAATAAGTTTTACACATTTAAGACTGGATCTGAGAGTGAAGGAGGGAGAAGGAGAAGCAGTGGAATGTCTGAGAGGGTTGTTTCCAAAATATAGAGATAAGAGCTTCATCTTTCCTTCTCACAGACAGTGTTGTCTGCAGTAGACATTGAGAGAGAGCTCTCCTTTGCTTTTAGTTAGTTTTTAAGTAGCTGAGGCAGAAAAGTTCCCTGGACTGCGTTTTTTTTTTTCTTTTTCTTAGAACTCTTTGTGCCTGCTCTGGACTGAAAACCCAGAAGAACACCAGGAGCTCACACGTGTGGCCCACCAGGCCTGGCCTGGGCATTTCCCAGGGCTGGAGGGACTGATAACAGACTGAGTGAGCCAAGCTGCAACCCACAAAAAGGACTTTCTGAATTTGTTACCTCTTCAGAGTGATGAGGGGTTTTATTGTTTAATATTGTTCATTTTTTGTGCTAGGGAATACTTTGCCTGTTAGATAAAGAGGGTTTTTTCCACTTTTCTCCAAGGAAATCTTCTCCCGAACCA